>JAOANR010000005.1:53659397-53887711 GCA_030278955.1 Hygrophila difformis
TATAGAATACCGATTTATAGTTTTCATGATGATCACAAACTTAATGCCTTTGATAAAATTCATTCCTGCACACTTGGGTTTGAATTTCTTGGTCTTTTTGTAAGGCTAGGAAAATATAGAGGGTTTCAAAGAAAAATTAGGCTTAAGGCTCAAAGTGGTTAATCCTAAAGGGAAAATATTTTTGGGTTTGGATTTCAAAAGAAGGCCAAAATTTTTGGTTTTTCTAAGTGCCTCGATCATATGCTCGATTTCGGGAATATGGCATGGTCTTGAATCGGTCCCGATCGCAAGTTCTAGTTTCCTTTAATCAAAATGATTCACACATCAAAGAAAATGAATGAGTAAAAGTGACTCATGGCTCAAATCTCACAAGGTTGGGTTAATTCATGTCATACAATATTCGCAAATTCAATCAAAGCTTAATTCTAACAATTTATTCAGTCGAAATCTCTAACATGCAGATTTATTACCCAATAAGCTGATCGCATCATTAAATTTTTATAGCTCAAAATCTCAGGAATTCGTTTCATGCATGTCTTCAATTATATTATCCCAATTTAAAAGTTTGAAAATTTAATCATAAGCCTAAATTCAACCTGTGAATTTAGAGCAAGTTTATGCATATTTTTGCTGGTTATTTAATTGAAAGCAGTAAAGAGGCACTGCTGATATACTGAGTATGTCAACAGCATATTTTTGGTCTGACAGTCACTTATTCATCTCGGACTGTGCAGACATCTTTTCAAAGGAAAGCAGTAAAGAATTGTTCAGTGGTCTCAAAAGTTGAGTTCCAATTTTAGGGAAAGCAATTAAATACATCCGTGGCAAGGGATTCTCGTGCAGTTAATACCAACCTGCACATACAAAAGGAGGAAATCCCTTGCAAATACTACTACTAGACTGGAAATAAAACAAAGCAGGATAAATTGGAACTAGGATTCTTCCTTCCTTCTTCAGGGCATGTAACGAAGCCAGAGGACACAGCTGGAAAGCTCACAACGCAGGCACCAGTCACGGTTTCTCAGAGGTGCATGCCATTCTGGGCAATAGACTCTGACTCCTTGGCCTGCCCACAGTTGTGGGTTGTCTGGGTTATCAGTTATCCAAGCGAGTACGTTGAGGGACGTATACCGAAAGACTGATCGATCTGTTACCATCCTGTCGATCATTCTGATTCCCTGCTCAACTTGGCTTTCATCTGTCTTACTCATAAGCATCAATCCACGGGTGAAGATTGATGTCTTATGGTTGTCCTCAAGTCCCGGGCGTAGCAGTTCACAAGCACGCTCCTCATTCCCCTCTGCAAATGCCCTTAGTGCTGGGATGAGCTGAAGGTTGAAGTTTCCTGCAGCTGTGCATATTTGCAGGAATCTCTCCTTCTGCCGACGGATCCTTTCTTGCCATCTCTTCACCGTGGAGGTGATAACCTCGCATCGCTTGTACACGATAGTAAGGTTCCCAGCATCCCTGAGTTTCTTGCATGCACGTTGTGCAGTAAACACCCCCTTGATTTCATCCTCTCCTATCCGGGAGAGAATTTCACCAAGGAGTTCGATCGGCAAGTCCAGCAACTTGGTTCCTTCTGGAGCAGGGTCTGGAATGGGAGGATTACCCCTGAAAAAGATAAGAAGTGATGAATCCAATTTTTTTATGATTTTCAGAAATTATTCAAGTTCAGAAACCAACATCCTCACATTTAGAGCTTTGCTCTAGATGTGAGATTATTAAATTTCTGACTTGAATTTTAATTTAAAGCACATGTAAATAATATTTGGTTTTAAATGGGCTAAAGAGCCCAAAATAAAATAGAATTGGCCATTGGGCCTAAAATCTTTTTAATGGGCCATAGGGCCCAAAAGTTTTCGGTTTATTAAACAAGTCCGAGACACTTGTTGGAAGTGGAATGAGATGGATAGGTGGAAATGTAATGCTCGAATATTGGAATGTGCAATGGAGACGTGGCGGAACGGATTTGCTGTTTCTGCATAGCTTGGACTGTTTGGACAGTTAAAGCATCCAAAAATTCGCAAACACTATTTTTAAATTTTTTTTAAAAAAATGGTTGACTTGTTTTATTTAATAAGAGTGGGATGTGAGTGGTCCCATTTTGGATTTTTGAAAAGGATAGCAGTTGGGTGACAAAATACTGCTATCTTACTCACACAAGTGTTCCATTGGGAACAAAAACTCAAGTCAAACATTAAACAAAAATAACTCTTTTTGTCTTTTTCTAAAAGGTTGCTTTTATTAAAAGTGGAAGCTTCCTATTGGGTGTTTGTACTATGTTTCCATAAACAAACAAACATTTATTCCCATGAGATTTCTAACATGAGAACAAATGTGCCCAAAAAGATCTTCCATCTTTATTACACCACCCACACTGTGCACATCACATCAGGATCAATCAAACCAATAACATCAAGATATTCAAAACAATACCCAAATGTTCATCAGTTTGTTCTTTCCAGTTTTAAACTTCAAAAATCTCATCCATTAACAGTTTTAACACCCTTTGGCAGTTTTCAAAACAAGTTCTCAAAAACTTCAAAATGGTGCTCAAAGCCGAGAGCACTCAAAACCTCCAAAAATCTGAAGTTAGACGTGCACACTAACAACACCACACCACGAACACAACAAAATGAAAAACAAAACGAGACAAAACAAAAAGAACGGGTCCGAAGGGGGCTATGTCCATGGTGAAAATAGGGTTTACCCTCTCCTCCTTGGCTCGGGTCTAGGCACGGGTCCAAGGATTGGGAGGGGTCCATGAAATCGGTCCATAGTTTCCCTTAGAAATGGCGTGCAAGAGTGCGAAGAACACGTGGTGTTCGTTCGGATGAGAGAAAAATGGGGGAAAGGAAGATGGAGAAACTGAAAGAAGTTGAAATGACAGGAGGAAGGTGAAAAGAAACTGGAGGGGGTGGGGGGGTATAAATACTTGAACTTTTGTCGCGGAATCCGAGACTTTGTCGCGGAACACAGTTCCGCGACAAGGCATAGCGACATTAGAGTGGTCGCGGAGTTGAGGGTTGGTCGCGGAGTCATGCTCCGCGACAAGGTCATCGCGACAAAGTTCAGTATGGAGACAGTCAACGCAGGTCATGTCGCGGAGCAGGGCTTGGTCGCGGAGTCATGCTCCGCGACAAGGTGCATCGCGACAAGATGTGGGGAAGGGTTAAGAAGGAAAAAGGAAGTTTGTCGCGGAGTAGGGCCTGGTCGCGATGCATGACATCGCGACAAAGGTCCTTCCGCGACAAAGGATTTTGAATTTTCAAATTTTCTTGGGCTGGGCCCGAGTGTGGTATTGGGCCTGCGTCCATTTTATTTGATTTGGGCTAATTAAATTTAGTCCAAGTAAATTCAAAATGCAGGGCTAAAAATTAAATAATCCACTTGCATAAAATTAGGTTGGGTCAGTTCCATTTTATCTGTGAATTTTGTTTCGGGTCTTGAATTTCTTCAATTCCCGAGAACATTTTCTCAGATTTATAGAACTCATCCAACCAAGAACCTGGTTTTCCATGTTACTGTTATCTGCTCCTCTTTTTGGTGGTTCAGAACTTCTGCAAGACAGACAGATAAGACGCATTAGATTTTCTCCAAATATCAACATCCTCACATTTAGAGTCTTAGTACTCTAAATGTTTAATTGATCTTTGGGTACTTGCTCGTCATGAAATAAGTACTGTAAATATATACTATTATATATATATATATATATAAACTGAAATTTTTGTATTTTTTAAATGATGTTTCTTATTGAGTGTAAGCCGGGTCTGCCACTGCTTGGCTTTCTTTCTCCGGATCGAACTGTCCGAGGTACTCTTTCAATCGCTGTCCATTCACCACTATATCGCCCCTGCCAGTTCGAATCCTGACAGCTCCATTTTTGAACACCTCTAGTACTTCATGTGGTCCTTCCCATCTAGATTTGAGCTTTCCGGGGAACAGCTTCAACCTAGTATTGAACAATAACACATGTTGACCAACATAAAAATACTTAGGTTTGATCCGGCGATCGTGCAACTTCTGGGTCCGCTCCTTGTAAATTCGAGAGCTTTCATAAGCTTGCGCTCGTATTTCCTCAATTTCATTGAGGTCCAACTTACGTTTGCTCTGAGCAACTTTCGGATCGAAGTTAAGCGTTTTAACGGCCCAGTAAGCTTTATGCTCTAGCTCTACAGGCAGATGACAGGCTTTTCCGAAGACCAGCCTGTATGGAGACATCCCGATGGGAGTCTTATATGCTGTGCGGTATGCCCATAGAGCATCATTGAGCTTACGTGCCCAATCCTTACGGGTTATCCCGACAGTGGCTTCGAGTATGTGTTTGATTTCGCGATTGGATACTTCGACTTGACCACTAGTCTGAGGATGGTAAGGCGTGCCTATCTTATGGAGGATCCCATTTTTACTCATTAAAGTTTCAAAACCTTTATTAATAAAGTGTGTTCCTCCATCAGATATCACCACCCTAGGTACACCAAATCGACTGAAAATGTTGTTCTTGAGGAACTTGATGACTTGGCTACCATCATTGGTTGGTAATGCGACAGCCTCGACCCATTTGGATACGTAATCGACAGCTACCAAGATATAGTAGTTTCCACCAGATGGTGGAAACGGTCCCATGAAGTCAATGCCCCATACATCAAAGATCTCAAGTGTGAGAATCCCCTTTTGAGGCATCTCATCCCTCTTGGAGATGTTTCCTAATCTTTGGCATCTGTCACAACCCTTAACAAATGTCCTGCAATCCTCATAGATGTGAGGCCAATAAAATCCACATTCGAGGACCTTGTGGGCCGTTCGAGCGGGACCATGGTGACCTCCATATTCTGATTCATGGCATTTTCTGACAATTTGATAAGCTTCATGCTCGGTCACACATCGCCTGATTATTAAATCAGGGCAGTGTTTGAAGAGATAAGGTTCTTCCCAGAAGTAACTTAATACATCTCGTTTGAACTTATTCCTCTGATGATAGTTCGAAAACTGGGGGGTTACTCCGCATGCCAAGAAGTTAGCGATGTCGGAAAACCATGGACAAGCTTGATTATGCAGATGCAACGCGAACAACTGTTCGTCCGGGAAATCCTCATTGACGGCTTTTTCCTTTTTATCATTATCTAATCGAGATAAGTGGTCAGCAGCACCATTATCTCGACCTCGCCTATCTTTTATTATGATGTCGAATTCTTGCAACAGAAGTACCCACCTGATTAATCGAGGTTTTGCATCTTGTTTGCTAAACAAGTATCTCAATGCTGTATGATCAGTGTATACTATGGTCTTCGTACCTATTAGGTACTGTCTGAACTTGTCAAACGCGAAGACTACAGCATACATCTCTTTTTCCGTTGTGGTGTAGTTAACTTGGGCCTCATTCAGGGCATGACTTGCGTAATGAATTACGCAGTGTCTCCCATCCTTATGTTGTCCAAGAACTGCGCCTACGGCGAGACCACTAGCATCGCACATTACCTCGAAAGGTATTGACCAATCGGGTGGTTGCACTATCGGTGCAGAAACCAACATCTTCTTGAGCGTGTCAAAGGCTTGGACACACGCTTCATTTATTAAGAAAGGATTTTCTTTACAAAGCAGATTAGTGAGCGGCTTGGCAATTTTAGAGAAATCCTTAATGAATCGCCGGTAAAAACCGGCATGCCCTAAGAAGCTCCTAACTGATTTGATCGAGTTAGGAAGAGGGAGATTGGAAATGATGGAAACTTTGGCTGGATCAACTTCAATGCCTGCACGAGAAATGCGATGACCTAACACTATGCCCTCAGTAACCATAAAATGGCACTTTTCCCAATTTAAAACCAAGTTAGTGTCCTCACACCTCTTTAAAATCTTAGCAAGATTAGTCAAACAATCTTCGAACGTATCTCCATATACAGAGAAGTCATCCATGAAGACCTCAATGCATTTTTCGATAAATTCAGAGAAAATAGACATCATGCATCTTTGAAAAGTAGCAGGTGCATTGCACAAACCAAAAGGCATCCGTCGATAGGCAAAAGTGCCGTACGGGCAAGTAAAAGTGGTTTTATCATGGTCCTCACTGGAAATAACAATCTGATTATAACCGGAATAACCATCCAAAAAGCAATAAAACTCTCTCCCTGCCAACCTCTCAAGCATCTGATCAATGAATGGCAATGGAAAATGGTCCTTGCGTGTGGCCTCATTCAGCTTCCGGTAGTCGATACAAACTCTCCATCCGGTCACTGGCCTGGTTGCAACCTCTTCTCCTTGCTCATTCTTGGTTATGCACATCCCTCCTCGTTTGGGTACGACCTGCACTGGGCTAACCCATTTGCTATCAGAGATAGGATAGATTATACCAGCATCTAAGAGCTTGATAACTTCTTTCCTTACCACTTCCTGCATAAGGGGGTTCAATCGCCTCTGAGGTTGACGGGAGGGTTTAAACCCTTCTTCCATTAGAATCCTGTGCATGCAAATAGAAGGGCTTATTCCTTTTATATCAGAAATGGTCCAACCTATTGCATGTACATGTTTCTTAAGAACGACCACCAGAGCATTTTCTTGCTCTTGAGAGAGCTTAGCCGAAACAATCACGGGTAACTTTTTATGTTCTGCGAGAAACGCGTACTTGAGATGATCGGGTAATGTTTTAAGTTCAAGCTCTGGTGGACATTCAACGGAAGGGAGTAGTTTGCGAGAAATGGGCAGTGGGAGAACAGATTTACCTTCGGGATCCTGCATCAGTACAGGATCCTCTTCCTCCTCTTGATTGGCGTCCTCATGGAAGTCCATGCCATCAAATTCCTCCAAATCCCCTGTTTCGGGATCGGCGAAGTGAACGGCTTTGCATCCTTTGTGCTCCACGCCAGCAGGCTTCAGTACCTGCTTTGATGATTCATCCAGCATCATTTCACAATCATGTTCAGAGTCAAGCTCTTCCCTAACTATTACATTTTCAAATGAAAAACAAGAACTGTCATTCGGAAATTTCTGCAATTTCTCCATATCAAAAATGATCTCCTCGCCATCGACCCTTAAGGTGACTTTGCCGGATTTGGCGTCAATCAGTGCACCACCAGTGGCTAGAAATGGGCGTCCAAGGATAAGCGGCATTTCAGAATCCTCTTCAATGTCGAGGACGATGAAGTCGACCGGGAAAAGAACCTGCCCGGTTTTGACCACAACATCCTTGAGGATTCCTACGGGCTGAGTGATCGATCTGTCCGCAAGCTGCAGTCTCATCTTGACCGGTTGAATTTCTCCAAGCTTAAGGCGAACAGCCATAGCTAGTGGCATCACATTGATGCTTGATCCTAAATCACAAAGCCCCATACTCACTTTGGCCTTTCCGAATTGTACTGGAAGTGTGCAACATCCGGGGTCCTCTTTCTTTTCAGGCATTCTCCTCTGAACAATGGCACTGCATGTGCTGTTGAGAATAATTACCTCTTCCTGCTCAACCTGCCTTTTTCCTGAAATCAATTCTTTCAAGAACTTAGCATAGATGGGCATTTCGGAAATCATTTCTGTGAGAGGAATGGTTATCTCTACAGACTTTAATCGTTGCAGAAATTTCTTGAATTTAAGATCATGTTCTTTATTTTTAAGCCGCGCAGGATAAGGAATCCTGGGCATGTACTTGTTATTAGCAATTTTTGGTGGTGAAGGGAAGGAAGTTGTACCTTCACCTGTACCCTTTTCTGGTTCAGCCGTTTCAGGTGCAGCTTCAGTCTGCAATTCGGCTGTCTCTTTTTCTGCTTCATTCACATTACCAGCTTCCTTACCAGCATTGTAAACAATATCATCCTCTTCAAATTCTGCTCCAGTATCCGCTCCCTTTGGTCCAGCTAGTACTCTCCCAGATTTCAAGGTTATTGCCTTGCACTGCGGGTTCTTTTCCGCAGTGCTAGGCAATGTTCCTTTGTCCCTTTTCTGCATCTCATTAGCCATCTGTGTAACTTGGGTCTCCACATTTCTGATGGAGGCCTGCAGTTGATTATTGATCTCCTTCTGACTAGTGATGAAATCAGTCATCAGGTTCTCAAGCCTTGAAGGAGGCTTTTGATTCTGATTCTGATTTTGCTGCTGATTTTGATTCCACTGGCCTTGGTTCGGGACAAACTGAGGCTGGAAACTCTGATTGGGCTGAAAGTTCTGGAAATTCTGAGGCGGCCTCTGCTGGATCTGAGGTTGGAAACCTGGATTCTGAAAATGTTGGCCCCTGTTCTGATTGAATCCCTGATTCTGCTGAGGGTTGAACTGCTGTTGTGGCTTATTCAAGAGATGTGAATTCAAGGCGTTGTTGTTTGAATAAGACAAGTTCGGGTGCCTATTTGGAAAAGCTCCTGCATAGTTACAGCTCTCTGCTGTGACTTGCTCGCATGTGTCAGTTGCATGAGCACCTTGACACAGTCCACAGATCACATCAGTTTGCTGTCCCTGCGCAGAACTTCCAACTCCTTGATTTACAGACAACGCTGCCACTTGCTCTTGAAGCTTTTCAATGTCTGACTTCTCTACTGTACCTACAGCACATAAACTACGAGGGGGAGTGGGATTACCATCATCAGTTAGAACAGAACGGTTTACACTCATGGCCTCAATCTTTGCCCAGGCTTGGTCCATTGGTATGTAGAGCAAATGTTGACCACCGGCAGCATCAAGCATGGATTTCCATGCTGGGGTCAGACCACTGTAGAACTTTCTCAGTCTTTCCCAGTCATGGAAGCCATGTTGAGGACACTTTCTGAGTAGGTTGAAGAATCTTTCCTTTGCATCATACAAGGACTCGTCTGGTTTCATCTTGAATTCCGCAATTTTGGAGCGGCATTCATCCACCTTGGACTCCGGGAAGTATTTTGCTAGGAAGTTTCTGATCACATCTTCCCATGTAGACTTCTGATTTACGGGCAGTGACTTGTACCATGTTCGTGCTCCGCTTGTCAGAGAGAAGGGAAATAGCCTTAGTCGAATAGTGTTTGCGGGTACATCACGATTCTTGATCGCGTCACACAATTCTAGGAAGGTTTGCAGGTGATCATGGGGATCTTCATGACTTGCTCCGGCAAACTGGTTGCTCTGGACTAGATTGATTAGGGCCGGTTTCAGTTCGAAATTCCTGGCCAAGAATGGAGCTTGTCCAGGGATGTTCAGATATGGCTCTAAAATCGGTTGCATGTAATCAGCAGCAGCTGCTGCTTGATGATTGTTCTCAGGCCCTCCTTGGTATTGCTGTGGGTAGTAGTTCTGAGGCATGAAATAGTTCCTTGGATCATTGAAATCATTCGGATTCGGGGGATTCTGATGGGGGTTGTGGTATTGCTGATTCTGTTGGTTTGGGAAATTTTGCCGATTTGGTTGGTTTTGGTGGTTTGGTGGGTTTTGGTTTGGGTTGGGAGGAGGTGCCTCGAAGTGCTGCTGCTCCATGTTTGGTGGATTCCCACCTCCTTGTATGATCTGGGGAGGGGGATCATCCAAATCATCATGATCAGCATCTTCGGGGTCTTCCTCAATGTTGTGAAGTGGGGGATTGGGTTGAATGATTGGTGGGATGTCAGGGTTTGCCATTTCGGAAATATCGCTGCTGGTGCTTGGCGAAAGTAATGCCTGTCGTTCCCGTTCCCTTCTTCGTTTAGTCTCCGCCCTAAGACGTCGAGCTGTCTTTTCTATCTCGGAATTAAACGGGATCTCGGCTGGCGTCTGCTTCCTCCTTTGCATAGAACAACGGCTTCAATAATGACAGTACCTGTACAATCCCCAGGTTAGAAGTGGTTCTGAAGGTGAATATTTATATTTATATGTATAAACTACTCTAGGAGCAATGAGGAATGTAATTCTCTAAATAAAACGGCGATGCATCCTCCCCGGCAACGGCGCCATGAAACTTTTGACAATTTCCGTCCCACGAGCATTTTCTTAAAAATATACCAGGTTAGATTTATTACATGAAAAGAGTTATGATTCACGGGAAAGGGTTTAGGGATATATCCAGATTATTAGTCTTTTTATTACTCAAGTGTGGTGCTTTAATTTCAAATGGCGCTGTGGTCCTCCCTGTCATGAAATGTTGACAAATCTCATGGCATAGCCGGGATAGGTTGACCTTCAGCCTGTCACACTGAGGATCACCGGCAAGTATGCCATGATGCTTCTCATCAATTCTTGGCATGAGAGTTCCTGCCATGAAACTTTTGGCTAGTTCCCACTACATGAGTATTTTCCGAAAAATCATGGTCCTGGTTTAGATTTTATTTAATGAAACCAATTTATGATGGCGGAGTTGTGATTAGGGATATATTTATAAGTAGTCATGTTTTTATTGCTCGTGTTTAAGAAACTGTGGCCCGAAAGCGCACGGTGTCAAAAATTGCAGTAATTTATAGTAAGACCGGATCGTTCACTGGAGGATGTGCGATAGAAGCAGGTCCCACGTCGTTTTACTAGATTTTCCATTCGTATTGCTCAATAGGTTTGAAAGGTGATTAATAACTACTGACATGAATGTAAATTAGATCTAGAAAGCAGTTAAATTAATCTACAAAGCAAACAAATCTATTCTAGAAAGCGGGTAAGAATTATTCTAAGAATGCAGTAAACATTATCTACGAAAGCAGGGAAAAGGAGCATTGTGCCAACCGTGAAGTTGAGTCACAATGTGGACAGAAAGGACAGGAAGAAAAGAATGAAAATCGGACAAGAGTGAGATACAGCAATATTAAACTTCCATTTTTATACGCAGATCCTTGTTTGGGATAATTCTTTCAGATAGCTAATTCTCATGCTCTCAATAAGGCTTTCCCTTTAGCAGACAGGTACTTGCAATATGAGTTTACATGTTCTTAAGACCGCAAATTCTAAGATACCACAGATTCGTAACTGCCCTGGCCTGGGTATGCTACTTCATCTGTGGTGGATAAGCAACACCCGACACATCATTTATTGAAATGCCAAGTACCACTATCATTCTCCCATGTCACACCCAAAGATTTGAATCAAGCCCTAAACTATCCCTTAACTGTCAATCCTAGTAGCAGTTACACAACTCTCAATACAACCGAGTGACCTCTAAGAAAGCGGTTAAAAGAAAGCGGTAAAGAAAGCATTTAAAATCCTATCACTCGGAGGTTTTGAAAATCTGACCCTGGTAGTAAAAGACAGCTCCCCATCAGAATGACGGAGTATGGATCAAGAATTCCCGGCTCTCAGTGGACCACTAGTGTGTTCACTTCCTTCCGGGTAATTATGAGATACAAACTAATGAAACGACCTAATAAATTAGTTCGTTCCGGATGCACTCACTCAGGACTCAAAAGTAGGCTTTGGCAGAAGAAGATAGCAGTTGAAAGAAAACTCAACCCTATCTTGGAAAATAACCAAGGCCTGAATGATGTTCCTCTAAGATTATTTACTACACTGTATTTGAATCCAAGTGGACCCCATCTCGGTGTAGCACCTAATCTTACATTTCCATCAACCAGCAATTTTGGAAAATAATGGATTTGAAAATCATTCCCTGTCAGGTACTAGATTCTCAGTTAAAACACAGACCCTTTCAGTCTAAACGAGACCTAATCGCTGAATCTGCTTCTTAATTCCCAAAATATAACCCTTGATAGAATATGAATTAGTCATAACTGAAGAATTTATCCCTTACTCAGATCCGGATTTTATAAAGAGGTTTTTTGTTTTTTTGGAAGTTTATAAAGCAATATCTGTTTAAGATCTAGACTTCTATTGTCCAAGGGAAGGATCCCAAAATAATTACAGACCACAACAGTACATAATATTATCATGCATAAGGATATATGGAAGTGTAAAATTAATTGACCCAAAATATAGAAGCGGGTCTAGACAGAAGGTGAAACACAGAATGGAATGGTCAAGATACCAAAGTAATGGCAGAGTAATCAGGTGGACTGTAAACATCTACTGTCCAATTTCCCAATCACTCGGATGGAGCGAATTTAGACAGTTTAGACCCTGTAATGGTGGTGTCAACACCAGTTGGGCCTCCACTGTCTGTGAATTCGGATAAAAACCTACATGCTTCCCTTCTATAATGATCATTAGTTGGCATTGACTGATGCCAACTGATTCCCACTACAGATTGAAATTTGGGTTTGGAAATTAAGATAACAAAAATAAAACTGTATCTGGATGGAAATCAGTCGAGCAGCTATTATAACCCCGGGTGGGCGAACCGCCAAGGCTTCCACTGACAGCCATTCAGACCATGCAAAATAACAATTAGTAACTAATACCCAGAATACGAGCTAGTTATCCATGAGGGAATACCCGCCAACATTATTCTGATGTATTCTTTACTAATGGTTCCACACAACACACAAAGACAAAATAAATAAGAATCAAAAGAAGATCCATTGTATGAGAGACATTGGTTTCTCATGCAAGGTTGTGGATCGGGTCCACATGTAATGGTCTTAAATAATCCTTCCTACCATAATTAATTACAGTCCAGATTATCTGTTTAAGCCATTAGGATTTTGTTTATACAAGAATGTTTTAATGGCAATTGAACAAAGATCCTTTAGTCATGATGATTATTGAAGAGTGATTATTGCTAATCTCAATTTTTTTAATCATTAATGAGTCAAGGGTTCAATCAGTTAAGTGATGCAAATGGAGAATCAAAATTTGGGCAGCATAACACCCTATATTGCAATTCCAGAATGTTACATCCTAGCCCGTGGGGCTATGATGTGAGTGTTGCAATATAAAATAGAGAGAGAGAATGAAATCTGGTTGAAGTCAAATAGAGAGAGAAGCCCTTGTCGCGATATCATAAATTCTGTCGCGGACCGAGATCCGCGACATGGACATCCCGACAAGTTTTTAGAATTTTTGGCAGCATAACGCCTCTTTGTCGCTATGCAAGGTTTTGTCGCGGAACGTGGCTCCGCGACAAGGGTGACATCGCGACAAAGTGTTTTAATAAAATTCTAAAGCATTTGAACCTTTGTCGCTATGCATGGAAATTTTGTCGCGGAACGTGGTTCCGCGACAAGGTGTTCCGCGACAAAGTGTTCAAAGATCAAAGAAACATGGCATAATTTTTCTGTCTCGGAATGGGATTTTGTCGCGGAACGTGGCTCCGCGACAAGATGATTCCGCGACAAGAAGCCATGAAGACAAAATGCAAGAGTTTGGGTCCTTTGTCGCTATGCATGGATAGTTTTGTCGCGGAACGTGGCTCCGCGACAAGGTATTCCGCGACAAAGGGTTTTAAATTTGGAGACAAGTGTCTTGAAACACCTTGGTCGCGGAACAGCCACTCTGTCGCGGAACGTGGTTCCGCGCCAGAAGGCGGTTGGCGCCCAAGGTGGTTCAGGACAAAAGTCAGAAAAAGCAGAAATGAACAGTGGCATGCAAACAGCGTGATCTCATCCTATTTCAGATCAAAAAGCTATTCTAAGCTAAAAATAAGCAAGAAACATTCAAAATGAGGAAGAACATGCTTAAACAAAAATAACAAGACTGGGCAGGATATTAAAATAAAGCAGGAATCCTAATCTAGGGTTTGATCACACATCCACACAACATTATCCATAATATGCTAACAGTAAACATGAAAACAACAAAATGGGGGTCAAATGACCCCAAAATGAAAAAGGAAGCATAAATCCATGGGGTGTGAGACCCATTTCATGATTTGGGACACAAATGCTGAATGTTTTCCCATATTATTGAAGGGGTGTTGTTAATACCCATGATTTGGGTGTTACAAACCCTAAAACAAGAGTTTAGAAAACAAAACATGGTATAAAAATGGCTATCTAGGCACTGTGAACAGTAAAACACTAAACTACGCTAAACTAAGTGCAAAAATTAAATAATACATAAAAATAAACCTAACTACTCTACCTAAGGAAGAACTCCTAAGCTTGCCTTCAAGAACTCCTAAATTTCAAACTTCCAACCATCCAACTACCTAAGCTCATGGGAGACACCTCATATTTATAGAAGTGCAACCCTAAGCCCATGGGCCTTGATTCTAGCCCATTGTGTCTTAAGACATCACACACATCACAGCTTTGTCTCGGAACATCAAGTTGGTCGCGGAACACACTGCATGTGGCAAGGCTTCTCGACTGGTCTTGTGTCTCTATTTGTGCATCTTGGTCGCGGAATGGGCCTTTGTCGCGGAGTCATGCTATCGCGACAAGGGTTATCGCGCCAGGGGCTTGGCTGGTCTCCTCTTCTTTTGGGGCCAGTTGGTCGCGGAACATGCCTTTGTCGCGGAACACTGCATCGCGCCAAGGGCTTCCGCGACAAAGGTCTTCCTGGGCCTGCTGGATTGGGCCAGATAGGCCGAAAATATTCTTTTTGTGGGCTTTTCTATCTTTTTCCCATCTTTTTGTTTCCTTTTCTTTTTCTCTTGTTTTTGGATTTTTCTAACATAAATATGTAATAAAATTACATATTTATGTCTTTTTCACACCAGCTTATTATTTTTACAATTATGCATAAATCAGTCCAATTCGACTGCTTTCTTACTTAATGTAAGACCGGAATGCGATCAAATGCCCGTTTAAGACACGGAAATGGATTGAAAATAATGGTCATTTTTGGCCATTATCAGCCGCCTGTCTTGGCGCCATGCTAGGTTCGGCCGCCATGCAGCCTGGTGTAGCACTGGTTGTCATTAAAGGGCTTGAGGGAGCATAAATCGGCACGGGAGGTGCCGCGTAACCCAAATTCGGCATGCTGGGTGCCGCTGGAGTAAAAGTGTAAGCAGTCTGGTACGAGTGTGGGAACATACTGGCCACATTTCCGGAGTCCTGGAGTGGCGGCTGGCCAGATGTATTTCCCCACGTTCGCTGTTGTTCGTCCTCCCGACGGTCTCGGGTATGGAGTGCTCGGCGTCATAGTAGTACTGGGTGCCGGGAGGCCTCCATCGCGTAAGGAACCGCATATCTGGTCAGTTTGGTCGGCCATGGCAGGCCGTAGAACGTCCATTAGGTGCCTCGTGAGCAAAGGCATAAATTCGGCCATCGATTCCGTTATCAATAGACGTATTTGCTCAGACAATGTAGGGGTCTGGATAATCCCTTGTAGTGGTTGAGAGGTGCTCGCCATCTCAATGGCGTCCTCAAATGGCGTTCGCACCGATGTCTTCTCTTGTAGAGACATATCCTCAAATTGCTCTGTCAGATTAACAACTTTTCCGGATCTGAGACGCATACACTATTCGGAGCGGATATGGTTTCCACTTCGTGTCCCACTGGGCGTGCCAATTTGTTAACGCTGAAATTTTTGGAGGAGTAGAACCTCTCTTTTATTGATGATTGTTTAAGGAATTACAAAAATGCAGAAAGTAAAATACAGGAATTGAAAGAAAGCTGTAAATAATAAAAGTGCAGAAAGCGATAAATAAACTGCAGAAAGTAAAAATACAAAATGCGGCCTCTTTGAGGGTTGATTGGAGATGTTGTGCACGCGATGCCGCTTTGTGTATAAATAGTGGTGAGGAGTCCTCAAGCTACGAGTCCACCTTGATCTCTTCTCGATTCATTTCCTTCTAGGGCCGCTTCACTCTGATTTGTTTCCTCAAACGAAGGCCTCCATCCTGATCTCGCTATAATATATTTCCTTAAATGATGGCCTCCATCCTAATTCTCAAACTTGGCCTCTACCCCGATTCTCAAACTTGGCCTCCATCTTGATTTTCACTCTGCCCCTCTTCTCGGATTGGGCCTTGAGAATGCATCTTCTCTCCGGGTATATCCGGGCTTTGAAGGTGTGTCATCTCTTCCCGATATATTTTCACCAACTGGACTTAAAAGATGTGTCATTTCTCCCGGATATATTTTTAACACAAATTGGGCCGGACACTCTAAAAATAAACGGGCTTTCAATATTGGACTAATAGGGATGGGCCTTCAATATTTTTTTGTTGTGTTAACAGATTCCCACCTGGAGGGCAGATAATTTTAGATTACCACATCCACTTAACTACTTTTATACTAATTTGACTTTTATACCCTCACTTTTTATACTTATTTTATTTTATAATTTAGATATTTATATTATAAAAAATGATATACTACCTCCGTCTCATTATAATTGTTACGGACCCACCTGACACGTATGCCAATACATATTTTTAACGGTTAATAACTTAAATTGTGTACAATAAAAAATTATAAAAATTTGATATTCTAAAACTACAAGATTAGACGAATCTAACAAGATCTCACTTAACTTTGTTTTTTCTTACCTAACTATGATAAAAATTCGAATCAAACTTAAACAGTGAATAGTGCCAAAACGTAACAATAAAAATAAGACGGGGGAAGTATATATATATATGAAATTTAATTTTAAAAAATTAATTGAAAATTTTAAATTATTTAAACATATATTTTAATATATATTCGCATATTTTAATATATATTTTTATATTTTCTTAAAATTTACTTTTCTTCTATATATAAAACAAAAATAATAAGGATTTAAAGATATTAGATAAGTAATTATCATATAATAAATTACATATAAAGAATTTTTAATATTTTAAAAAAAATCGGCTTAAATATTTATATTATGTAGGAAAGTGACATATTTATAAAATTCTTTCAATTGAAATTTAAGGATATTATGGTAAATTAATTAGAACTGGAAATGTGAAATTCTCAATCTAACCAAACGCAATAATCTTAAAACATCAAAAAATAAGATTTACAGCAATCTCATATTCCCAGTAATCTTATATTTCCAGCAATCACATTTCCACTGGTAATCTAAGATTCCAACCAAACGCACCGTATAAGCTTCTACTTGACTCCGTATATTCACTTTGGGCATGTGATTTGTCTGGCACAGAAGGGGGCCATCTTTACGGCTTATTATGCTCGGAACAATATTGCACAAGTACTCAATTTTTTGCATTTATTTTTTGCAATTACGTATAGAAAGTGTAAAAGTTGCAACAAAAGATTTTTGGCCGGGGTGTTCACTTTTAAGAATGCCACTGATTAATTAATGGATTCACTATAAGAATTTTGCGGGTAGGTGATGAAAGGATTTTGTCGCCTTGCGCTCTAGGCGACGAACAAGGCGATGAAATCCGCCAGACGATGAAGTTTTAGGCGACGACTTCAATAAAATTTCGTCGCTTTACCGCGAATTTCTAGTAGTGATTAATTAATCACACCCAACTAATAATTCAAAATAAACATATAATTAGATTGGATTAAAAAATAAAATCAACCCAATCACACCAAATAAATATGACATTAATGTATTAACGACCATTTAATGGATGATTAAATGAGATTAATTATCCCATTAATTAGCTTATTTGTATCAAGCTATTGTATAGACATGTCATAATTATAACCAAGGCGAGCATATCAACCAAAGACATGCCATAACATAAAATCAAAGCCCAATAAAGCTAACTAAGGGCCGGTGGCTACATCATGCATTCCCATGTGAAGTGTAGCTTGAAGATTGATGAAAAATTTGAAGAACTTGTTGAATAGAATATAAAGTAATGCCACTTGAATTTCATATATTCAGCTCTCCACTTGATCCTCAAAGATGCTTGATCAACCTCCAAACTTGTTTTGCCCCCAAAAACATTTAAGGGCAGCCATATAAGCCCTTTTTTAAAACCTTTTTTCTTTCCGAAGCCAAAGTCAGAAAAATGGGTGGTGAGAACCCATACCGTACAATTTACAAAATGAATTAATAAGAGTGATAGGGTCGGGTGGACATTCGAACCCCTAACTATAAAGTTATAAGGCAGGACTTGGCCACTTAAACTTAAACAAGTCATCATCCCTTAAGACAACCTCAAGTGCATGTTTTCCTTAAATTGTTCCATAGCATGCACTTAATTAAAATACTACTAGCTAGTGTCCCCAGGTTAGGTTAGGTTTTAGGTTTTTGTTATAAAATTTGCCTTCAAAGAATAATACTAAGCTCGTAGTAAAGGAGAACTAAGATCAATGGTATATAAAATTGATATCTAGAACTCCCTTTGACTTGTGTCTTGTATGAATAAGTTTAGCTACTTGTCAAGATTTTTAATATGGCATCGTCAAATTCCACACTTGACAATATTTTATAGTATTGCATTGATTGACAGTGTCGGTAGGCGTTTATTCACACAAAGAAAACTTTGAAATTACTCACGTTTTTAAATATGTACTCACAAGTACGTACTAATATTTTTGATGTAAATGAATGTTTTGTTATGGCATAATTTTGATACATTTTTCTTCTTCAAATTAAAGTAACATTCGCTTGACTTAGGAAGTGAATTTGGATACATATATAAAATGTGTTTCAATTCGGACCATGTAATGTTTAGATGTTCGCTTTTTATTTTATGTGGCAATATTTGTATCATGAAAATTGTCACCGTATTTAACAGAATTAATTTGTTGCATGATCTTATATACATATATATATGTGTATATGTGTATGTATGTGATTCTATCTTTTTAGATGTAATAAACTTGGATCATGACTTCTTTGTAATTATTTCCAATCAGATGATGAAAATGTAAAAGGTTAAGTTAACAATAAACTTAATTAGAAATTTAAAAAAAGAAAAAAAAATAATAATAGAACATGCATATGGAAAGTGATAATCTAGAAAGTTGAGTTGGGATGATTCACCTTTCTCACCACCAAACCAAGTCTAAAACTTTATGCTTCTTCCACCACCTTTTTTAATTAGTAGTATTTGATTATTATGTTATGTACAATTAACTACACATTAATTTATTTCATTCACAAACCTTCCAGAGGAAGCCCTCGATCGGCCAAATTATATTGCATGCATATTCCCAAATTTTCATTTTAATTTGTAATGCCTGCCTTTTCACCTCTATTAATTTACCATACACCTTAATTATAAACTCCCCTGTCGGTCGACGATGCTCCACCCACCCGGCCCCTCTAACATTTTATTCTTTTGTCGGCCTGCCAATTTCACTATTTAACTCTTAATTGATGAAACTATAGTTGTTGGAAAAATTATTAAACCGATTAATTTACTGAGTTAATATATGAATATTATATTTAACTCAAACAAACCATTTCATTACTTTTTTTTTTTTGGATAACGGTGACGTGAAAACGTCGGCAAAGAAGAAGAAAAAAAGAATTACATCATTTCATTACCTTTTGTTAGGCTAGCATTAATAACAATAATATTTTATTAGCATCTTCAATTCAGTTGATCATTTTTGGTAAAAAAAAAAAAATATCAACAAATACTAGTTTCTTAATTCATATTTAATACTAGTTTTGATTAGAACATGTCATATTATAGATTTTATGTAAGATCACATGATAAACACATCACAAATCAACAAATATACCGCAAACAATAAGCAATACACAATACAAAATTATTATATCCAAAACAATAAATAATTTATTTAGATAGATTTGATTGTCAATAATATACTACTACGTACCTGACATAATTTTGTACTTTGGCATGAAAGATGTTAGTGTAATATACTAGGAGTAGTTACTACGTCTCCTCACTTTTTGGAATAATTGAAGACAACATAATTTCTTTATTATATAGCCATAAAATTAAATTGTGAAATATAAGTAGTATTTAATTAATTTATTTAAGTTACGTTAAATAACTAAATTACCCTTATGTAGTAATGAAAGTAGCGATTTCTTGTTCTCACATAACCATTCTTGACTTTAACCGAGGTGTATTACCAAAGTCCTGCCAATTTCCATTATTCCATTTCTTGCCCATAAATTTAATTTTTGTTACATTTCGTTTTTTCTGAATAAAAGTAAGTCACAAGCAAAAGACTGAAAGAGTAATTAGAAATGGAAACCATAATAATACTGTAATATTTTTTGAAGAATATAGTAACAGTAATAAATAAAATTGAAAAGGAAGCAGAGTCGAAATAAAGTCCCATTCTTCTCCTTCCTTCCCACAAAAGCAAGTGGCAATTCTGCAATTACCTCGAAGATGAAGGGGAAGAATTGAGACTTCCTGAGAGTATATGGTGTCGTTGTAGCAAAGAGACGAACACCAGGGGCTCCGTATTTGGGAGACATCACGCCTCACTGTCGCCGCCCCGAGCCCCCCACCTCCTCCCGCATCACGGACAAGTGGAACAATCTATATGCCCGCTGCCATGTGCTGGTGTTCCAAGGTGTAGCGGGAAAGCGTTTGGGATCAATTGATAATAAGTAACTCTTTCTCTTATGATGTAGTTCTAATAACTGTTTATTTCGATTCTGTCTCGATTTTTTTTTTTTTACCGATTTGCTTGGTTGGATGTGCTATTTTTCTAGTTTTTGGAGTTTCAAGAGCTGAAATTCGTTCCCAAGTTTGGGGATATTCTGAAATTGGGGTCCCGCGTTGAGTACGTCACTGGGAGTATTTGTTAGGGTTTTGTTGTACTGTTATGACTTGCGAGTAATTGATTGGGAGAGTTTATTTGGTGTCAATTGCTGAATAGTTGGGTATGGTTTGAGTGTTTAATTACCCGTGTTAACGCCTCCGAGCCAATTGGCTCCCACCAAAAATCATGATGGAATAGTTAATGCAGCTAATGAGGTTGTTCACCCAGGTTCAGAGTTGTTTAAACTCGTTTCTTCAAATTTTGTGCAGTTATCACGTTTTTGTATGTGTAAAAAATCTGCTTTAGAGGCATGTTTTGAAACACATCAAGTCAATTATGGATATTGATTTATTTTCTCTTTGTTTTGCTAGCAAATCAATGTGTATGACATTGGTTTCCTTTCACAGATTGTCTGCTTTACTATTATGATTTGTTCAAGGAGAATTTCATGCGCCTTGAGTATATTTTTATTATTTGTTTGTTGCATACCTGCATTGCTCCTTCTCGACATATGTAAGACTGCTATACCGTGGGAAGAGAAGGGAAATCTAGATTGTTTTTTGGTGATATGGGAACTGGTTAATGATGACGTGCTCAATCATTTTGTTTTAAGTTTGTCACTTTTCTTTATTTTTGAATTACTTGGACCTATTTCTTGGAAAGCTTTAAACTTATATATTTCTTGCTTTTTATTATATGGTTTCAGAATCAGATTATTTTTGTCAAATTAGATGGGTTCTGCAGAAAGGGATGTCAACAATGAACAAGTAAAGACTTCACAAGCTAGTCATGTTTTGCCTAACGGACAGTCTTCTCCAGTCATTAGCCCCTCGAGCATTAGCCCTCAAAAGAAGAGCTTTGAAGGGATTGATGTGTTATCATATGCGAACATTTTACGCTCTAGGAATAAGTTTGTAGATGCACTTGCTGTCTATGGGAGTGTCTTGGAGAAGGATGGTGAAAATGTTGAAGCTCTTATTGGTAAAGGGATTTGCCTACAGATGCAGAACTTAGGAAGGCTTGCATATGAGAGTTTTTCCGAAGCCATCAGGCTTGAGCCTGAAAATGCATGTGCTCTTACACATTGTGGTATCTTATATAAAGATGAGAGTCGGCTGGTGGAGGCAGCTGAGGTACGCTTTTGCACATTCATGATTCATCCTAGATGTTCCATCCAACTTACCATATTCAGTTCAAAACTGTTCCTTATTTGGTTGGAACTTTGTGTTTAACTACTTGAATGCATTCATCTGTGAACCTTGCAAAATAAGATTGAAAGCACCTAGATGGGCTGTACTGTTTTATTATGTGTTTTTCTGCAATCATAACCTGGAATATAAGCTTGCAATGTCTTTCCAGTAATCTAGCTTAATCTAAGGATCTCAAAATAGATGCATGAAAATAAAGATTTTCGTTGTATTGCATCTGGATGTTTTCATATTGAAAACAAATGTGGAGCTGAATAGATGTGTGTTCCTTGTCTCATTATTGACTCATATGCTCCAAAAAAGCTATAACACTGAAATTCTATTTTTTTCCAAGGCTTGTGTACTGGTTGATAGAAGAGGTTACTTCTGGATGTTGGTGTGATAGTTATTGATTTGCTGTTGAAGGGTGCATTGCATGCTTCATGCCAATATATTGAGTTTGCTTTCATGCAGATGTATCAGAAAGCACTAAAGGCCGACCCTTCCTACAAGCTAGCATCTGAATGCTTAGCAATTGTTCTAACAGATCTCGGGACAGGCTTAAAGCTTGCTGGTAATACTCAGGAGGGAATTCAGAAGTATTATGAAGCTATCAAAATAGACCCACATTATGCTGTAAACCATATTCCATACTATTCAGTTTCCTCAATTGCGTATACTGTACTCCTTTCTCTTATATACTATAAAGGTACTTGTAATTGATGTGTCAACATCCTTTGTACAGCCTGCTTATTACAACCTCGGTGTTGTGTATTCGGAAATGATGCAATATGACACTGCTCTTAATTGCTATCAAAAAGCTGCTCTAGAGAGGCCCATGTATGCTGAAGCATATTGTAATATGGGTGTTATCTACAAAAACCGTGGGGATCTTGATTCGGCCATTGCTTGTTATGAAAGGTCTTTTGGTCAATCATTAGACATCTTTTGACACAGTTTCATCTTTCTGACAAAGTGTGCTTCCTCCTGATATGCAGGTGTCTGACCGTGTCTCCAAACTTTGAGATTGCAAAAAATAACATGGCTATTGCCTTGACCGACTTAGGCACAAAGGTGCACCTTTATTTTATTATTATTATTGGTTGTAGATTGTGTACACTCTTAATGATTGATAAATTCTGCTAATTGGGTAACGAGAAAATGATTGGTTATGACCTCACATACATTTTTATCTTTCATCAGTTTGATTTGAACATAATGCCCAATATATTTAAAATAAATTAAAAGTGGGATGACCATAAATCTGATCTATTTGTGATTACATAGTGCAGTAGTGGACAGACATCTTTTGAATCCTGCCCTTTATAACCTGCGTCTGGAGTCTGAATTACGGCAGTTGTTTTTGTGTTTAGTGACGCATGACATTACTAACATTTGTTAAAAGTCCAAATGAAACTCTTCTGAGACAGCTTGATGACCACACACACTTTTTACATTTATATATTTTGTATTTGCATTTTTCACCTTATGCTTGCTTTGAATCGTGTCTCTTGTTGCCATCCAGGTTAAATTGGAGGGTGACATCAATCAGGGTGTTGCATATTATAAGAAAGCACTCTATTACAACTGGCACTATGCTGATGCCATGTACAACCTTGGTGTCGCTTATGGAGAAATGCTCAAGTTTGACATGGTAATTGAATATGAATCCAGGGTTCCAGTATATTATTTTCATTTTAATTGCTATTCATAGGTCATCTTTTGTAAGGCTTCTCAAGGTGCTTTTGTTTCCATATTTCGTATTTGTACATCATTTTCTGTGGTCCCATGTTAAGCAACTCTCCTCCTTTGCTGTTGCTTCTGATGCACAGTAGAAATTGAAAAGGATAACTTTGCATGAGTCATTTCTTAAAAGAATTTCTTGTTACATCCCCTTTCCGACCTCATAACAATATCTATGTGGATTTTAACAAATGTATTTTATCAACTTGCAATCTTGCATTCCATTTCAATATCCATTATTACATGTTTGATACCTTTTACCTGAGTGAAACCCTATTTGTGCAGGCAATTGTATTCTATGAACTTGCATTCCACTTTAACCCCCATTGTGCTGAGGCTTGTAACAATTTAGGGGTGATATATAAGGATCAAGACAATCTTGATAAAGCAGTAGAGTGTTACCAGGCAAGTAAAATTGTTTATTCATGAAATACATCATTACATCTTACTCTTCAATCTTTACTGATAATTTTCACTGTATGAACAGATGGCTTTATCTATCAAGCCTAACTTTTCCCAATCTTTAAACAATCTTGGAGTTGTTTACACTGTCCAGGTTTAGTATCTGTTCTTTTTTGTTAAATTTTGCATTGGATGGTCCTTGAATTATAGATTCATTTGCTGAACTTATATACAGGGTAAAATGGATGCTGCTGCGAGCATGATTGAGAAAGCTATTGTTGCCAACCCGACTTATGCAGAAGCATATAATAATTTAGGTCTCTCATCTTTGCCTCTAGTCCCTATCAAATAAAGAATGCAAAGCTTTTAATAGTTCAATTTATTTCTTGACTCTGTTCGGTCGATTGACCCTTGTATCTTATTTAAGGAATAAACCATGCCCATACCTCGTGACCAGGAAGGTGTGAAACAGGGCATTATCTATTCCTTATATAACATATGAATGTAAAAAAGTGCTCTATTGATCGAATACAAGCTTTTGCATGATATATTCCATATTTTGTGATTGGGAAGGAGAGAAAGATGAAACTATTTATGGACAATGCACCCATGGTGTCTGGGAAAGGAAATGATGGAATGACTTCTTAAACATCGTATTGTTGCCAGCGATAATTTTCTTAAAAAAATGAAAAGAAGAAGCATTTCAATTAACAGATGACAACCTAGTTTGTTTGAATCAATTTTTAATTTTGTAGGAGTTCTGTACCGAGATGCGGGAAACATAACTCTAGCGGTAGAAGCATATGAGCAGTGCCTCAAAATAGATCCAGACTCGCGTAATGCAGGCCAGGTAGTGCATCTGTTAATGATGCTCAAACTTTTATTTCCCCTTTGAATTCGTCCCTATTAATGGTTACTGTAGTGACAGTTCATCTGTAGAATATTTTGAATCAGCCCTTTACGCAATTACCCGTCATCATGCCATGCTCATTTTCCCTGTTCATTGTGTTTAAGCGTTGGTGCAATTTATCATGTAAATTGGCTTATGTGCTTTACATATAATGCATACGAAACAGGGTCATGGCCTGTACTTGATGAAAGATGTGACATCCATTTTTTTGCAGGTGCTATTAAACTGTTCCATTTAACATCTGCTATAGCATATCATTTTTTGGTATTTGAGCAATTCTTTTAATTTTCCACATCCTACAATCTTGCCGCAGCCCCAACCCAAAAACAGTATAATTGGGTGTACAAAAAAAAGTAATAGTTGTCTCATGATGTGTTTTCTTTTGATTGCTATTTTGAGGTTTAAAGACCATTGTATGTTGTACAAAAGGGTGAGGGTTAATGTGTGATGTTTGATAATTGGTAAGAACTTGTTTGGGTTATAGTGTCTATTGTTCTCCTGAAATCTGAATTAGTTTCTCGTTGCTTGTTTCTTGGAAATTAATGATTTCTACCCTTGTGTGTATTGTGATTAAAAATATTTTGGTTCTTACATTTGCAATCTGCAGAACCGGTTGCTTGCAATGAACTACATAAATGAAGGCGTTGATGATAAATTATATGAGGCTCACAGGTCAAGCTTTTGACAGTTTGTACTTCCTTACCTTCATTCATGGTCCTGGAATGTTAACTTTCCAAGTTTCTAATTTTCTTGGGTTCATGTTATGCGCCTGCACCTGGATACATGCATCTCTGAACTGTAATATCTGCATGTTAATTGTTAAGTAGAGTGCCCTGTCTGCAAGCATGTCAATTGCAGAGTGATGAAGTTTCATGTAGCAGTTGGTTTTTTTCACGATATATAGGGTTGAGTAGGATTGTACTGACTATATATATTTATTTCAGCACCTGATTGTCAATAAGATCAATTCAATTTATTTATTTATTTATTTATTATTATTATTATTATTATTATTATTATTATTATTTCACAGAAGCTTTGGGGTTTATATTCATGAAAAGTTTCTCATTATGCATGCCCATTATTATTCCGCTTCATTGGTTTTTTTTTGTTAAATTGAATCTTGTCATTCTATGTATGAAGTAAGATTTAAGAACGTATTTGTTCAATGTTTCTCAATTTTATTACATAGAAATTAGAAAATATTAAGTATTCATCCATTTATTAATCAAGATCTATGGAACCAAGTTTAATTTTTAATTTAGGCTTAAATTCTGTGTGTAGATTTTTAACTTTTCCAATACCCTGACTTGAAATTTCTAATTGCAGGGACTGGGGTAGGCGCTTTATGAGGTTATTTCCACAATATACTTCCTGGGATAACATTAAGGACCCGGAACGGCCTCTTGTTATTGGATATGTCTCTCCTGATTATTTTACTCATTCTGTTTCGTACTTCATTGAAGCACCACTTACATATCATGATTATGCAAACTATAAAGTGGTTGCTTACTCAGCAGTTGTGAAGGTAGAACATCTATGTAATGTTTTCTTTTACCTTTAACAACTTGAAATCTGCCCATTTTCAATCAACAAGTGTGTTGGCAAATTCTTATAAATTGGTTTAACTAATTTGCTCCAGAAAGAGGACTAGAAATTAGAATTTAAGAGCCTTCTTTTTATGCTGTGACAGGCAGATGAAAAAACTAACAGATTTAGAGAGAGAGTCTTGAAGAACGGCGGAATATGGAGAGATATTTATTGTGTTGATGAGAAAAAGGTGGCAACTATGGTTAGAGACGATAAAATTGATATCTTGGTGGAACTTACTGGTCATACTGCAAACAACAAGCTGGGAATGATGGCTTGTCGTCCAGCTCCTGTTCAGGTTCTTCTGAGATTACAACTGCCCATTTATGTGTTACTTATGTTTACTAGTGGTGTCCATTCTCACTATGATGTGTGTGCACACTATACATTCATGCACATTTATATATACTCCCTCCGTTTTCCAATTGTTGTAACATTTGGAAATTTAACACTATTCACGCACGCACTTTGACTTAAAGTTTTAACATAGTTAAAATATAGCCAAGTGGGATCTCGTTGGATTCGTCTCGTCGAGTAGTTTTTAAATATCTAACTTTTAGAATTTCTACTTGTATCGAAATTGAGTTATTAATGGTTTAAAATGTGCATTGGACTGCATGCACGGTGGGCCCATTTCAAGTTTTAGAAAACGGAGGGAGTATTTGTTTACTTTTGGCTTGTCTTAATGCCTTTTGAATTGTAATTTCTTAGCAGTATAGAAACAGGTTGGCATGAATAATGAATGAACTGTGGCATTTCATGGTTACTGGAGTGTTTTCCCCTATGATTTGAGAACCCTGAATATTAATTAAGTCAGTGATCTTTATGAATATCGTTGAGGACTTTCGCTACCATAAGCCATTTGACTAGAGACCTCTTATAGCAAAATACTTTCATGTTTGCAACTTGGAGAAATTTTTTACATCAACAATCAAGAACAAAAGAGCTCTATTCTTAGGATTATTCGTGGATCTGACTTTGGACACATCATGATGAGTGATGACAACATAAAACTTCTGTTATTTTTACCATATGATTAATGATTTGCTTTGTAGGTGACATGGATTGGTTACCCCAATACAACTGGTTTGCCTAGCATTGACTATAGGATATCTGATGCACTGGCAGATCCCCCTGATTCAAAACAGAAGTAATTATAATTATTATTATTATTACTAGAATGAATGTTTAGTTATTTCTTAGCTCACGCGAAATTTAAATGAATCTTTCTGTTGATGACAGGCAAGTAGAAGATTTGGTCCGATTACCAAATTCATTTCTTTGTTACAGTCCTTCACTGGAGGCAGGGCCAGTGTCTCCAGCACCTGCCCTATCGAATGGGTTTATTACTTTTGGTAGCTTCAACAATCTTGCAAAGGTACTGTGAGCTGTCAAAGCAACTGTTGCTTGGTGTGGCAAAGATTCACCACATAGTTCCAAATTTATCTGTATTTAGCTCTACCAAGCTATACGCCGTGGCTTTAACTTTCCTTCTAATTGTTTAAAACTTATATTGCATCAGATTACACCGAAAGTGCTGCGGGTCTGGGCAAGGATTCTATGCGCAGTTCCAAATTCTCGGCTTATTGTCAAGTGTAAGCCCTTTGGCTGTGATAGCGTGCGGCAGCAATTTCTTTCAACTCTTGAGAAGCTGGGGCTGGAACCCCTACGGGTTGATCTCCTGCCTCTAATTCTTCTCAACCATGACCATATGCATGCATATTCGCTAATGGATATAAGGTAACATTGCTTGCTTTTCTAAAGTATAGTAGGATGAAGCACATAGATTTCACTCTAATCACCAAATGTTTCACCTTGATGTATCGGAACTTCAATGATATTTACTTGTCCACTGTTTTTTTTGCATAACTGAAATTTTCCTTCCTTTAAGCTGTGTGTTCCATTACATATAATTGATCATTCTTTTATAGTTGTCAACTTGTCATTGGCATACTAGGCTCTTCACTGCAATAAAGATGTTTAATCTAAAAGTATCCGAAGCTTTATTGTGCACTAGATTATTACATAACCAAATCTACAACTCTTGGGATAGACCAGTTATGCTTAAGTGCTACGGTTCTGGAGTGTTCTTGTCTATAACATGCTTTATGAAGCTGCTCCTTCCTTTGCAGTTTGGATACTTTTCCATATGCTGGGACAACTACCACATGTGAATCTCTATACATGGGAGTCCCATGTGTCACTATGGGAGGTTTGGTTCATGCTCATAATGTTGGTGTCAGTCTGCTCGAAACAGTTGGTATGTATATTATCATGTCCTTTCAGAGCTATTAAATTCTGGTCACTCATGCAGTTATGCATCAATTGTTCAAATGCTGTTGAATTTCTATTGCATATTTGCATTCCAGTTGATTCTTGTGGCCTATGGATAGATAGATCTCTGCATAGAAATAGGGATGCTTTGCATACGTGAACAGAGTTTGTCCTTTGAATGGAAGCTATATGAGTATAACCAATAATATAATGACCTCTGTTTTTGTTCTCAACAAAATCATAAAAAACGTGTTCCCATCTTTACCATTCTGCCAAAATGAATGTTTTTTCACCATGAAGAGTTGAAGACCACCTGTAATTCACATGAATATTTACTTTATTTTGTTATTTATATTTTAAGCTTTCACTTCCCTATACCAGTTAAGTACACCATGGGATGGTTGCTAGTGCATGACATAGATGGTTACTGATTGACTAGGATTTTCTGGCATTGATATTATTAGCCGTAACCATATCATTACTTCATATGTTTCCTACTTGTAGCATGGCAAGATATGACATAATTGAATTAAGGGATATGGTCCCAATCTGAAATACTCCTATAACTGTTATACTGGTAAATGTATGTGCAGGATTGAGCAATTTGGTTGCCAACAGTGAAGATGAATATGTGGAGCTAGCTCTAAAGTTGGCATTGGATATTAATGCCCTTTCCGACTTAAGAATGAGACTCCGGGATCTCATGCTCAAATCTCCCCTGTGTGATGGATCTAAATTTACTCGAAACCTGGAGTCGGCCTACAGGAAAATGTGGCGAAGTTATTGTAATGGTGATGTGCCATCTTTGAAGAACATTGCTCAACTTCAACAACAGCAGCAACTCTCCCCCCCGGCAGTTGCACCAGAATCAGCCGTAAAATTTGCTGAACCCTGTAAGGTAGCTACTTCAAGAGATAGCTCCAATGGAACAGTCATGGCCAATGGATTTAACCCCGGGCAATCATCCTCATCAAATACTTCTAATGGAGAAGAAAATAGTTCGCCATCACATCAGCAGCACGGCAGCTCTGAAGGATAGTTGAATTCTAATCGATTTGGACGCGCTCATCAAACCAAGTTCCGAGTTCCCTTAAGACGGATACCGATCTGATGGTTCAGTTAACATTATTATCCAGTGTCAAGTTTCTGTAATGCATAAACGAACGGTGCCCCCCCACCCTTGTATAATATATTTGATGGGGCTCTCTCTCTATATGCTAGGCTGGAACAATTTGGCCGTGGCGGCATTGTTGGCAATATTTGGGCTGAAATTGTTTTGGATTGGATGGATGATCCTATGAACAGTTTAGGTAAGTATGAATTATAAGTGTATTTGGATATATGATTAGATATCAAACTCTGCCTCAGAAACATCTCAAGGTAGAGTGGCTATGGCTTGTAGTATTAGGAATGTAATTTGTCAAATCAATTTTACCCCTAGATGCAACAGGTGGGGTGTAAATTTTGCCGTATGATAGTGTTGTGAAAATGATACAAAATCATGTTTAATTGCATCCTTTTTTGTGGATTAGGTCTAGCAGTCATCTGCCCCAACATTACTACAACACTTGCAGTTCAACAAGCATAATAATCCCATTTTAATGCCCGAAAACCAAAATTTCAACAACTCTTCTTGCTCCATTATCCCGAAGTATTTAATTAAGTCATAGCAAGGCCTAGTCAACCTTCTAATTCTAACCAATCCATCCATGTCCATGATTTCCCAATTTTGAATTTGAAGCCACTTCTACAGCTTTCACCATTCATTTTCCCATGGAGAGAAGTGATTCAGAAAATACTAAATTTGAAGAAACCAGCAGAGAAAGGGATGGGAAAGCGCCCCTTCTGGGCAGTGTTGCCGGCGCCGGCATTGGGTACAAGAGAAGCGTGGCGGTATTCGACCTCATCTTCAGACTAGGCGCCGCGGCCGCTGCTTTAACCGCCACCATCATCATGGGAACAGCCGGCCAGACTCTTCCCTTCTTCACTCAGCTCTACAAGTTCGAAGCCAGTTACGATGATCTCCCTACTTCCACGTCCGTCTTAAATCTGAATTCAATGCGCCTTCTTCCGTTATTTATTTGTTTATTTTTGACGATTTTGTAGAAATTAACCCCAAATTACTTGATGAAATCGCAGCTTCTTTGTTGTAGCTCTGTCGATTGTCGCTGGATATCTCGTTCTCTCCTTCCCTTTCTCAATTTTCTTCATCGCTCAACCTTTTGTCGAAGGGCCGAGGTCTCTCGTGATCGTCTTCGACACCGTAAGATAATCCCCGATTAAATTGTTTTTCAGAATCCGGTTTTGCATGCAACTTAATTTGGGTTTTCGGGAATCAATTTCGTTGCAGGTGTCGCTGACACTTGTTACTGCAGCGGCCGCTTCCTCGACTGCAATTGTTTACCTGGCGCACAACGGGAACTCGGGCGCCAATTGGCCTACGATATGCCTACAGTTCACCGATTTCTGCCAGAAGATCAGCGGAGGAGTGGTGGCGTCGTTGATTGCTGCGGTGTTGCTAGTTTTCCTGGTCACCGGCTCGGCTGTCGCCATAAAGATGCATAATATTAGGTGAAATTAGACTCGTCTTTCTTTGGCATATGTATTTTTTTTTTTTTTTTTTGGATAACAAGAAAGAAAGAAAGAAGAAAACTCTTTGATAGTAGTACTATTGTTTTTTGTTTTTGTTTTTTTTTTTCTTTTTTAAAAGAATTCAAATGTAGTCGGGGGCGAAACCAAGTAATGCATAGGGATGGCTTGGGCCCTCCCATAGATTTTGATATCAAGTATATAGTATATTATATATATATATATATATTTATATATCCTATATATTGGTAATTATGGGTCATCTCCTGTTAGAGTATTTGTTTTTTTTATATTTTAAGAATCCCAAAATTATTTGTAATCCAATAGTTTTTAACCTACTTATATTGAATTAAAGCTAGCTAGCTCTATATTAGGTTTTATGCCACCTTCCAAATTCTAACAATTTTCTAAAGAGGTAATAACTAAAATAGGCCACCAGAAGGAGTCATTTCCACTTTTAGGCCACAATATTTTGATTTAGGAAAATAGGCCATCAGAAGGATTTCGGGCCTGAATTTAGGCCATTGGGCTGGAATTCGGGCGACGATGGCCTAAAAATGGAAATGACTCCTTCTGGTGGCCTATTTTAGTTTTTGTCAATTATTTTTTTTATTTTATGTAATTAAAATAAATAATACTCATTTCGTGTCATTATTTATGTCCTACTTTCTTTTCTTGTTCCAATATTTTTATTTCATTTTCATTTTAAAAATAATTAAATACTAATCGTCAAACATACCGATCACCTTACATTAATAAATAAATATATTAAACTTTTAAATTACCCTTTACCATTAATAATTTCAGTCCACCTCACAACCACATATCAGTAAATCACACATAAATAAATAAATTAAAATTGTAAACTCATTACAATCATATTATATAAATTTTTAAGTTACTTTTTTTAACACTAATAATGTGACGAATCGAGTAATATAAGAAATAAAATAAATATTAATTCAAATATATTATAAAATAAGTAAAACAAACACATATTCAAATAAATTATAAATTAAAAAATAAACATATTTTATTATAAGTATCTCAAAATTTTCGGACATGGTACTTTATGTAGGGATAATTAGTAAATACAAGGATATATTAGGGTTAAAAAATGTAAATCAAGAATTTATATAACGTGGTTGTAATGAATTTATGATTTAAATTTATTTATTTATGTGTGATTTACTGATATATGGTTGTAGGTTGGATGAGAATTATTAATGGTAGTGGGTTTGAAAGTTTAATTTATTTATTTATTAATGCGATATGATGGGTATATTTGGTAATTAATATTTAATTATTTTTAAAATGGAAATAAAAAAATGTTGGAACAAGAAAAAAAGAAAGTAGGACATAAATAATGGCACAGAATGAGTATTATTTATTTTGATTAAATAAAATAAAAAATAATTCAAAAAAACTAAAATAGGCCACCAGAAGGAGTCATTTCCACTTTTAGGCCATTGCAGCCCGAATTCCAGCCCAGTGGCCTAAATTCAGGCCCGAAATCCTTCTGATGGCCTATTTTCCTAAATCAAAATATCGTGGCCTAAAAGTGAAAATGACTCCTTCTGGTGGCCTATTTTAATTATTACCTCTTTTCTAAACTATGGAGTTTGAAATTTGAAAATTGCAATAATAACAAAGGAAAGCAAGAACGGGAGCAATTTTTGTTGATTGTGGACGTTCTTCTCCCTCAGTTCGAAGTTTGGTTTCCATTATTATTTTGTATAACATTATTTGAGCACTATTTTAAAATAGTTTGCATTTGGTTTGAGGTTAAATTTTTTTTATGAATTTTTTTTAATGAAATCGGGCCCTCCTTATCGGCATTCCTGGTTTCGCCACTGAATGTAGTACATTTATTTCCACCCAAAAAAGGAAGCGGATATCTTTTATTCCAAAAAACCCAAAGTCATTGGCATTCAACACATAATGTTAGAAAATTGGAAATATTTATACTTCACATACATATTCAATTAACTCTTGTAATCCCAAAAAGGTGTGTTTGATGAAATATTTTGGACATTTTAAATAATGTTACACACTCAAGAACACTAACTCGCGGCCGATCAGAGTAGGACTGTAAGAATGTATGAGAAGACGATGGAGACCAAAAGATTTGGATTGAGTAAACTTCAACCATGAATGACCCAAACTGACTAAACGATTTGGAAGTATTTTAGGTTTTGGGACGAGTTTAAAGTCAAGTTGAAAAGGTAGAGGAACGTTATGGCGTGTAGCATTTTGATCATTGGATGTTATTAACATCAAGTTTTCAATGGTGTGAATGTGTGATTAACTTTTTTTAATATATCCCTAACCTTTACCATTATTCAATAAAGATAGAGTTTCCCGCGCTTCTAGATGGATTAATTTAGTTCTTTATTGCTTTTCTTCCCTTGCCCCTTTTCTGTAGCTTTTTCTTAGTTTTTTTCTTTGCCGACTCTTGTGCACTGTTCACCCAAAAAAAAATATAGATAGAGTTGATTGGTTGTTCCGAAAAGAAAAAAAAAAAAGATAGAGTTGTTATTTGAAATAGTCAATGATTAAGACTAGGAATGACCATGGATCCGAATTAGAACCTAACCTAAACCGAGTGTTGGGTTGGGGTCATGACGAATCCAGCTCAAACCTGACCCATTCGCATCCCTAAGATTGCATTTATCCATGATCTTTATCCAAGAGACCAGACCTCTATGTCATCTTTTTTAAAAAAAATTGAAAAATGGGAAATGGTCTCCCCATCATGGTCGACCATCAACTCATATGAGACCTTTGGTCTCTTATTCATTGGTCAATGGGATGGGGACACTTGTCTCCGTCCCATTGGTCAACTAAAATTTTTAATAATAATATTAAAAATCATTATATTTTTTATATTTTAAAATATAAATAAATAAAAAATATATCAAATTTTATAATTTTTCATTCTCTACAAATAGAGACCACTCTTGCTATATTTTTGTTAAATACATAATATATCAATTTTGATATATTTAACCCATTTTAAAATTTATATAAAATAAAAATAAATAAAAAATATATTAATATTTTAGATTTTTATTCTTTATAAATAAGATAAATATTTTATATTTTTTATATTTTTTTTATATATATTTCAACATAATCTAAAATCATAATCTAAAATTATGTACATTAAAATAATTATATAGATAGCCTAATTAACACTTCGAATGTGTAGATATCATTCCGGTCCTAAAAAACTTAAAATACAGTAATTCCTATATTCCCCAAGAGCTTAGTTACAAAAATAGTCGTCTGTTTTTCACTGGTCACCTTAGCAGAGGGGGCAGCGAAAGTTTATTCCCAAATCCAATGTCGACCCTCGGGAAATTATCAAGAAGACTGCCATCTTCATCTCTATTTCCGGCAATTTTGATTTCGCGTAGAGGAATGGCTTCTAGGCTTTTCGTAGGAGGTACGTATCGAATCAAATTGGGATATTTTAGCGAGTTTCCTTTGAAATGTGTTGTCAAATTCTTTGTTTTTATGGATTTACTACATCTTTCGTTTTCTCGCTTCTTCGTGCACTTTTTCTTTTTCCATGTTATTATTATTGTTATTATTCTTTGGCTAGGGTTTTATTTCTTGTGAACTACTCCATGAATTTGCTCTCTCTCTCTCTCTCTCTCTAGTGAGCTTTGTGGGCACGAATTTGCCTGGAAATCAACTATCGAGTGCAGTTGATTAGGATTTTTCACTTGTTGTGCAAAAATTAAAAGCTTATATACAGCAAGAAAGGTGCTGGAATGTTGTAATGGAATGATTAGTACAGTATTAACCAATTTGTGCTATGTCTGATGGGATTCCACCTTGTGGATGGTCTAATTTCATGCTGACATGTCCATGATCATTACTTTGGGTTACAGGTTTCTGGGTTTTCATATATTAGATTATTGAAAGTTAGATGGAATGCAGATATTTCTTGTATTTGGATGTCTTGAACATTTCTTCCATGATGATGTCACCATTCAAGTTTAACTTGGATCCCATGATCCACTTAGAATATGTTTGAGCACTAATTTAATCATATCAAACTCTGCACAACCAAATGAAAGCCGTGTGAATCGCCAATCTTTTCCCTATCTCTTCCCTGCACAACAATGGATCGTCGATATCAAATGGATGAATATGTGATTAGATGTTTGAATGCATGGTTAGCTAGCTATTTCAGGTGTTTTCTTGTAGTAGTTAATGTTGCTGTCGACTATCTAGGACTCTACAACGCTGTGAACCCTTTATAAGTATTTCAGAATTTTTAGAAACGAGAACTCATGGACAATTGAACTTGGGTTTTTTTTTTGTTCTTGATGGCAATAGATGCTTCTGAATTAGAAATTTTTTTATTTAATTCCCATTCATTTGCTTCATATCTATTGTAGCAGTATATAACTTAACAGTGTATTAGTTTATGCATATGTTGATTGGTAAGCTGATAGTTGTCTTTCCATCGATGAGAAACCAACCATTGCAGGACTTTCAGTTTTTACTACTGAAGAAAGATTATCTGAAGCATTCTCACAATATGGTCAAGTTACTGAAGGTGTATTATCTATCAATGCTCGTTAGCATATTTCAGCTGTGGGTTTAAAGCAAACCTACTTCATGAGTTTGATCATATTCATTTTGGCAGCCAGAATCGTGATGGATCTATTGAGTGTAGAACAGCCTCTGTGCAAGCTACGAAGAAGAAGAAGAGTGAAGCTGAAGCTGAAATTGGCTAAGTCATAATGGGCCAAAGTTTTTGTTTGTTAGTTTGTTCTGTGTTGGGCTTTCGTAATGGGCCTTCTTTGTACATTTTGTTTTGGCCCATTCTTCTGTGTGCAGCCTTGTATTTATGTACATTTTGCATTCATTTTGATAACTGTAACCAACATTCTCAGTACGAAATACACAGAGTTCTTCATTCTCTCTCAAACTTCACATGGTATCAGAGCCATTCCGCTCTTGAATCGTTCGCTTCCGTCATTTTTTGCCTCAATTTTGAGCTAATCTTCCTGATTTAGCTCGATTACCTCAAATCTCAATTCTAATTTCTGCTTTGGACGTGATTGGATGGCTCCAACCACCGATGAGGATGCTACTGCTACTCCTCCAACCGTAACCTCTCTACCACCGGAGCTGGTGCTTGCAGCTTCCGATCAACCTCATTTCAAGCTTGCTCCAGTCCTGTTCAATGGTTCCAATTGGAATTCCTGGAAGATTGCTGTGCGAAATACTCTTCGCATCAAAGCTAAACTCAAGTTCATTGAAGGTACTTATACCTGTCCTGCTAGTGATGATGTTTTATATGATGAATGGAATCGAGTAGACTGTATGATCCTCTCCTGGTTGCAAAACTCTATTATTCCTGAGATTACCTGTCAATATCTGCATTTTGAGACGTCTCATAGCTTGTGGAAGGAGTTGGAGGACTGGTATGGGCAAACTAGTGGTCCGAAGGTTATTATGCTTAAGAAAACGCTAGCAAACCTCACTCAGGGAAATAGATCCGTCATTAACTACTATAGTGAATTGAAATCTCACTGGTTTAACCTTAAGGCTTTGAAACCTTTTCCTAAGACCTGCAGTTCAGAGACCTTGAAGGCTCTTAATGATGCTGATGAGTATGAGTTGCTAACTCAGTTTTTGATGGGATTAAATGATGAATTCACTCACGTCAGTAACCAGATTTTGCTAATGGATCCTCCTCCTCCCCTTAGCAAGGCTTATGGAATGGTATGCAATATTGAGTCTAAAGGAGGAGGAAGTACACTCAATGGTAATGATTCATCCAGTTTTGCCTTGGCTGCTGCTGCTGATAAAGGAGTTGGAGATAGATCTGCTGGACGCTCATCTAGTGTTACATGCACTTACTGCAAGAAAACTGGTCACACAAGAGAGAAGTGCTACCAGTTGGCCAACAAGAACTCATACTGTGATCATTGTAAGAAGAATGGTCATAGTAGAGCCAACTGCTTCATGGTTTCAGGTGTTATACCTGACTGGTACAAAGCTCTTGGTGAGAAAAGGAAAACCAAGATGGTTGCTGGTGCAGTGACTACTGGTAATGGATCTGGATCCAGCAACACAGACTCCATCGAAGGAAGGATTCTCTCTAAGCTTGAGGCTAAGCTGGAGGAATTTGCTAAAGCACACAGTGTTCCAACTCCTATGGATTTTGCTGGAGGAGTGTTTGATGTGACAGGTAGTCTCTCTGGCTCTGAACATCTCAATGGTTCTTGGTTGCTAGATTCGGGTGCTAGTTGCCATCTCTGTGCTGACCTTAAATTCTTGCTTGAACCTCAGCCATTTTCTTCAAACCATTCCATCTATCTGCCAGATGGCACCATTAAACATCCTACACACATTGGATCAGTTAAAGTCTCCAATGACCTTACTGTTCCAAATGTGTTATTTGTTCCTGGATTGATTCTCAATCTACTTTCCATCAGTCAATTGACTAGAGATCTTAAATGTTTGGCAATCTTTGATCCTTTCTCATGTTGGTTGCAGGACCCGAGATCTAAGAAGATACTTCTTCAGGGTACTTTGCTTAATAAACTCTACACTTTCAATTGTTCCAAATTCAATTCCCTTAATTGTTCTTCAGCTCTTGCTATTATGAATAAGTCTGGTAATTTTGATGTATGGCATATGATACTTGGTCACCCCTCTCCCTTAGTGATGTCCAAAATAGGTTTTGTACCAGACAAAGATAATAATGTTCCCTGTGATATTTGTTCCATTTCTAAAATACACAGGCTTCCCTTTGCCTCTAGTGACTCTCATGCTTCATCTTGTTTTGATTTAATACATTGTGATCTCTGGGGTCCTTTCTCTATCTCTGATAGATCCAATTATAGATATATACTAACCATTGTAGATGATTGTTCTAGAGCAACATGGCTATACCTGCTACAAAACAAATCTGCCACCTCTTCACTGCTTGCTAATTTTCTTACCTATGTGAAAACTCAGTTTGATGGGGTTGTCAAAATCATTAGAACAGACAATGGGAGTGAGTTTTGTAACTCAACATGTCAAAATCTATTCTCTTCCTTGGGTATCATTCATCAAACTTCTTGTGTTTACACTCCACAACAAAATGGTAGGGTAGAAAGAAAGCATAGGCACCTTATACAAGTAGCCAGAAATCTCTTGCTTACCTCATCTGTTCCAAAGGTCTATTGGGGGGATGCAATGCTTTTTGCAGCTTACTTAATCAATAGACTTCCCACCTCAGTTCTCAAATGGCAATCTCCTTGTGAAATCTTGAATAAACAAAAACCAGACTTGTCTTCTCTCCATTGTTTTGGATGTCTCTGTTATGTCAAAACTCCTGTTTCTCAGGGAAAATTAGATGCCCGAGGTATGAAAGGGGTATTTCTTGGTGTTGCTACTGATAAGAAAGGCTATAAAGTCCTAATTATTGATAGCAAAAAGGTTGTCATCTCAAGAGATGTAATTTTTCATGATACAGTATTCCCCTTTAACCAGTCCAGCTCATCCTCTTCCCTTCCACATTCCAACCAACCTACCAGCTCTACACCACCTGAACTCCCCTACTATTCCAGTGTGTTGCCTACTGCAACTCACCAAAGTGCTTGCTCTCCTGTTGAGCCTACTGCTCCACAGGCTATACAGCCCTCTCCTCTGATCTCTCACAGATCAGTGAGACACACCTCCAATGCAACCTCTCCTGTTCCTCCCACTGAGGGACAAGGCACATCAAACTCCATTGAGTTGTCCCTGAACAACTCAACTTCAGATCCTCCATCTTCTATGGAGCATCAGCCTTCAACTACTTCACTTTCAAGCACCAGAGTGGTTCCTATCCCTGAAGCTCCAACCAGACCAAAGAGAACCATAAGGAGACCAGAGAGATACAAGGATTTTGTTTGCTCTTCTGTTGATGATTCTACAGATGTTCCTCATACATTTGAGCAAGCACATGGAATTCCACAATGGGACAGGGCAATTGCAGATGAGCTTGATGCACTTGAGAAGAATGGAACCTGGGATATAGTTTCTTTGCCTTCTGGTAAGAAACCTATAGGATGCAAGTGGGTGTTTAGGGTTAAATATAACCCTGATGGATCAGTGAATAAACACAAAGCTCGACTAGTGGCAAAAGGTTTCCATCAGAAGTATGGAAAAGACTTCTTTGAAATTTTTGCACCTGTGGCAAAAACCATCAGTGTAAGAACAGTTATTGCTCTTGCAGCTTCTCATCACTGGAGTTTATCACAAATGGATATAAATAATGCTTTTCTACATGGCCATCTAGATGAGGAAATCTACATGGTTTGTCCTGAGGGATTATCTTCTTCTTCAGGACAAGTATGTAAACTGAAGAAGTCTTTGTATGGCCTAAAGCAAGCTCCAAGACAATGGTATGCTGCTCTAAAGACTTTTCTTCTATCCACTGACTTCAAGTGCACTTATTCAGATTCTTGTGTCTTTTATAAATTTACCAACATTGGAGTCATCATCTTAGTTGTATATGTTGATGACATACTTATTACTGGAGATGATACTGATGAAATCTCTGTTATCAAGAAGCAACTTCATCAGCAGTTCACTATTAAAGATCTAGGTGATGCATCATATTTTCTTGGTCTAGAGATTACTCGATCAGCAACAGGATATCATGTTAGCCAACACAAGTATGCTCTGGATGTTATCTCAGAAGTAGACTTGCCCTCTACTTCCAAAGTTCATGTTCCCTGCATTCCTCACCATCAGTTTGACACCTCAGGTCCTTTGTTTGACAAGCCACAGCTCTTTAGAAGATTGGTTGGTAAATTGCTATATCTGGGCTTTTCAAGACCTGACATTTGTTTTAGTGTACAGCAACTAAGCCAACACATGCATGAGCCTACCATTAATCACTGGAATGGAGTTCTTCAGGTTCTTCAATATATCAAGAATACACTCAACATTGGTTTGCACTATCCATTTGGACTTTCTCTTGACTTGAAAGGGTACTGTGACTCGGACTGGGGTAATTGCCCTACATCAAGACGATCTCTCACTGGTTATTGTATCTTCCTTGGTGACTCTCTCATCTCCTGGAAGACCAAGAAGCAAGAGGTGGTGTCAAGGAGCACAACAGAGGCTGAATATAGAAGTCTTGGAGCAGCAGCAGCTGAACTTATGTGGCTTGGTTCCTTGTTTAAAGAGTTGCAGATTCCTTTGTCAACTCCCTATCCACTATATTGTGACAATATGTCTGCTATACAACTAGTCAAGAATGCTATTCATCATGAGCGTACCAAGCATCTGGATGTTGGGTGCCATTATGTTCGAGACTACTATCAACAAGCTCACATTGATCCACTCTTTGTTCCTACTACTCAACAGTTAGCCGATGTTTTTACCAAAGGATTGACTCCGAAGCACTTTCAACTGTTTTGTTCCAAGCTGAAGCTTTGGAATGCTCCAGCTTGCGGGGGGGATATTGAGTGTAGAACAGCCTCTGTGCAAGCTACGAAGAAGAAGAAGAGTGAAGCTGAAGCTGAAATTGGCTAAGTCATAATGGGCCAAAGTTTTTGTTTGTTAGTTTGTTCTGTGTTGGGCTTTCGTAATGGGCCTTCTTTGTACATTTTGTTTTGGCCCATTCTTCTGTGTGCAGCCTTGTATTTATGTACATTTTGCATTCATTTTGATAACTGTAACCAACATTCTCAGTACGAAATACACAGAGTTCTTCATTCTCTCTCAAACTTCACAGGATCGAGTCTCTGATCGATCAAAGGGTTTTGGATTTGTTACTTTTGCATCCGAGGATGCTGCTGAAAATGCGCTTACAGACATGAATGGAAGGGTTTGTCCTGTTTTTTCATGTTCCCCCTAGCCCTCATCAGTGTAGGCACTAAATCTCAATCCAACTGTTTCTGCAGCAACTTAATGGACGCATAATTTTTGTGGACTATGCGAATCCCAGATCACATTCGGGTGATGGCATGCCTATAGCTCAAAGATCCCCTGAAACAACAATGTGAAATTGACTTCCTGATCAGATGACTAGCAAAGGGTTTACAGCATTTACTGATGCTTGCGGTCTTGAAAACTTACGGTTTCCAATACTGTCCCTGTTACTCAAAACTGCTCATCACTTATTAAAAAAGAACAGCAACTAAATCCTTCTTTTTTGGTCTCAAGAATGAAGATGGATCTGAAACAAAGCAATAAACCTGCATTTAACTATCATAAGGTATAATCTTTTCCCGTTTCCTCTGCTTATTATTATTGTGTTGAAGTGACGTATTCTTTTCCTATTAATAGTGTTAAAATATTGTCGAGACAACTTCGTTTAAGATTGCAAACTGTTTTTACAAGATTAAAGGTTGAAACCATATTACAGGGCAATCAGTGGCGGAACTAGGATTCCAGCTCAGGGTGTGCGGAATTTAAATAAAATTAACATATTACGCGACAATAATCAAACTATATTTTTTTTTATCATTCAAAGTAATAGTTACAATACTCTTCGACCAATTTCTTAGCAATTCCATTAGTATCAACCAAATTGGAGAAGTCGGGATCATTTCTTACATCTCTAATATAGTTCTCAAATTGATTTTCAAGCATTTCAAGGGCGTCATCAGAAAACTCATATGGATCAAATGTAGCCAACTTCATCAGAAGATCTATAACTACTTAAAATACTTCAACTTTATAATGATAAAAGTTGCTCACTTGTGCACCTCTCTTTACCCTTCCATCTTTTTAATAAATTATGAAGTCATCATCCGTATTAGGCACGAAAATATCATTCTCCACACAAAAGCTAGAAGCATTTTCTAACAATTCACCCCACCTACTTTCTCTCCATTCTTGTAATATTTCTTTGGCAATTTTAACAAGTTTCATGGCATTTGCAATGCTAAGGACAAATTAAGAGTAATGCCAATACTAATTTCATCAAATGCAACAAAAAGCAAACTCAAAGCACAAAATGTTTCGCAAAAGAGTCTTCGCTTGACCACGATGAGCCGTATCTTCACCACTTTGTTCAAGATATTCAAGTACATAACAACTGAAGAAAATAACTTAATCAAGCTCAAAATAGTGAAATAATATGAATTCCAACGTGTATCTCCAGATCTTTTCAAATTCGCTTCTTGGTTCAAACCTTGACTGATTACAAGATCATCAAAAGAAATTCTTTCCATAAGCTTTTCAAATTGTTTTTCTTGAAACAACTCTTGACGCTTAAAAGAAATAATGTGAACTGTTGTGGTGGGTGGAGACCACAAAAAAGCTTCGAAGAGATGGACAAGGGCTGCATGCAATGAGATGTAGGGTTTAGATTTTTTTTGGAGGAGCCATTGAAGGCCTGAAAAGGAGTGGTGGAAACCCATGCCACGCAAAGTACAAAGGGAAATATTGTAGAAGGGAGGGATAGGGGTCCGGTGGGGAATCAAACTTCCAACATTCTATTGGAAGTCAAGAGGCTTAACCACTTGGGCTAAGTCCTCATCCGATGTAGGGTTTAGATTGGAGAAACATATGTATTTAATTAAAAAAAAAAAAAAAAAAAAAACTTAAATTGAGGGGCGTCAGTTGCACCCCCTGGCGAAGAGCTAATTCCGCCACTGAGGGCAATGGAGGAAATAGCATAGCATATCCTTGTTAGTGGGGAATTGTTTGAATGGTTAATGTCAATAAATATGATGAAAGTCAGTCAGGGCCATGGTGGCAGAATTCAATTCCAATCGGCTTCAAACTCAACATTATCTGTGGTCTTAATGGAGGGAACATTTTTGGACTGAAAAATTTATTATGCAGGCCCATCAAAAATTTAGCATTTTAACCCATTGACCATTGATGATTTTATTATTATGGCTTGTATAAATAGATAGTTAAAACTTTCAAAAGGAATACATTATTTGAAATCTTAGGTATCCAAAAAGCATTGGATATATAAGATTCGTTATTTTGATTGAATGTAAATTCGTAAGACAATTTAAAGTATAAGAGATGAATGAATTTAGAGAAGAATTGAAATGATAGGGTAATTGGAATTTTTTTTTATTTTATTTTATTTTTTTTTTTTTTTGTGGAATGGATTTAAAATCCATTATGAAGTCAATCAAGTGGAAGAGATTCGAGTGATGACTAGAAATCCATTTAAATCAAATACTACTAAAGTCAAATGAGGTCCCAGTGTATTTATCCTGCTATGATTTTAGCTCCCATTTGCATTCCTTTTACTATTGTGAAAAATCCATCCAATCCAGGCCATGTCAGAATTCAATTCCAATGGGCTCAACTAACAAACTACTAAGTAGTGGAGTAATTAATTTGGAGACTTCTACTCGTTCGTACAGCAGCAGCTATCCTATCGTATTTAGGATTACAACTTTGAATGCGAACTTTTTTGTTTTGTGTGTTAGTAGTAGTAGTAGTACCCTCGTTGTGTTTTTTCAAAGGTTATATATCAACTCTAACAAAAACGGCCAACAAAAGGAAATAATCATTCGTTCCGGCATATTACAAATTGCCAATTGAAGGTGGGGAACAAAAAACAGCCGACACTGGAACTGAGTCAGAAGGACAGGATTCGGAATGGGCAATATATATATAATTGGTGGTAGACTTATGATTGATCAACAACAGGTTACTCATAGATATGCAATGCCGAACACGTTGGAACTTTGAGGGCCTTTGTCTTACTCTCAACTTTATATAAATAGTAGAAGTATTAATGAAATGATTTAAATTAGTGGCTGAATCTTGTAAACTGCCTTTGTCTTACTCTCAACTTTATTGTTAATATTTTTTTTTGTTAAAAAAAAAAACAAAAAAAAACTACTCGCTTTTTTAGATAAAGATCAAATTGTTTAATTTTTAAACATTTGCAATTATCAAAACAATTTATTGATAAAGTATTCCATTCATTCAAACGGAAATGAATAATATTATCGTATAAATAACAGAGCTATAAGCTAATAAGTCATTCTTAAAAATTGGTGAAACAGCTAACTCAAAATTAACTTTTTGTGAGACAATTTAAGAAAATTAGCTTATTTTAAAAAAAAAAAGATAAAAATAACTTAAAACAGTGTTCAATCAGCTCTTTTTGAAATCGATGCAAGTAGCAGTATTTTGGATTTTAACTTATTATAGGTAAAGAGTTAGTCTAGAAATTGTCAAACAGCTAATTTTAACTCATTATTACTTACAGAATCAGTTAACAGCTAATAGCTAATTCCCAAATAACCCGATATGGTTAGTTGGAACTACATCCCAATCCTAATCAATTAACTGCTGAAGAAAATGGAGCATTAATTAATAACTTGCACTGTGTTGCACGAGTTAGTTATCTTTCTTGCGGTGCATATCCATAATTGTGTACTCCCTCCGTTTCTAAATAAATGTAACGTTTTGACTTTTTTTACTGTTCATTGTAACACTTTGACTTCTATTTTTGTTATAGTTATACAAGAAAAAATATAGCCAAGTGAGATCTTGTTGGATTCGTCTCATCTTATAGTTTTTAAATATCAAATTTTTACAATTTTTACTTATACCGAATTTGAGTTATTAATAGTTTAAAATGTGCATTGGCATACGTGCAGAAGAGAAACGTTACATTTAAAAAGAAACGGAGGTAGTATTAAATTTGTGTGGGTTTTTTTTTTGGGTGAGAAATTTGTGTGGGTTTGAATAACATGCTGAAATTGGAAAAGTAGTAATACAACATCATAATTCATAACTAAACTAATTAAAATTCGTTTTATGTAGTTGAAAAGTGGAGAAATTGATGATAGTACTATTACTACTATTAGAAATAAATAATTTACTTTACGACCATTATGTAATTAAATTAAATGATTTATAAGTATATATATATACGGTGTCGGTTTTATGTAGTTTAATTTATTTTTGTCTATTACTGCACAAAAGAAAACACCAAACCGCAACAAAAATAGATACCCCTAATGTGAGGCAAAACAAGTCCAATGCTTCCTCTGTCCTAACTTTCCTTTCCTTCCTTTCCCTCTTCATTTCCAGAAATCGGTTGTACCTCCGCTTCCCCTGTTGTACCCTATTTTTCCCAGTTCCTCTTTTGCCCTCCAACGCCCTCTGTAAAAAGACGAGGCTGTCCCTGCCCTTCAAATGCGTCCCGTCCATGTCCTCCATTTCCAGCCCGATTTCCCTCACCTGCATCTCCCCATCCTCCGACGCCCCGCACGTCACCACTATCCCGCACTGCACGTGCGCGCCGCGGTCGCCGCCGATGATCGACGCGTACCGGACCTGCACTTCTCCGGTCAGCCAGTGGCGCTGCACATCGACGGGCTTCTGCGAGGATAGGTTCACCGCCCGCCGTCCGATTGGATCGATCAGAATCCAGCTTAGGGTTAATCCGCCGTTGAGAATTTTCTGGCAAGATTCGTCTCCTTCGGGGTGCCTGATCGGCGTCGGTACGACTTCCTTCTGGTCGAGAAGGTCAATTCGAAAGGGGGAGCACCGGAACCACCCGCTGACGGTTTCCGTCTCCTGGATTTTGGAGAAAATCAGCTTATCGCCGTAGTGAATATCGACGGCTGAGATTAATCCGGAAGGCGATGGCGCTGACGTGTACTGGCGATGATTGTAGCCGAAGAGTGATCTCTCTTCGCCGGCCAAAATTGGGAAGGCTTGCGAGAAGAATCCCCTGGCGCCACCGTTCGGGAATGTGGAGATAAGGTCGGAGAGACGTGGAGAGCTGGTGGACGGCCACGTGGAGTTGCAGACGGCGGACCAGAGGTGGTCGTCCTGGGAGGACAGGCGTCGGAAGACGGTGGAGCAGGTGGCAGCCGAGGCAAGCGCCGCCCCGTCGAGACGGGTGAGGATGTGGGACTTGACGATGTCCGGATGCAAGACGGAGAGATCGGCACCGCCTTGCTCCGCCTCCACCGGTGCTGCGGTTTCGGTTCCGGTAGCTGCAGGCGTCATTCTCTCTTTGTAATTGTATATAAATTGTACACCGATTTCACATTTTTCTAGTGTTTGGAATCCGTGGATTTTATAGGTGGAAAAAATTAATTTTTTTAAACTGTATAGGAATTGACATACTTGCCCTTGCAGCACATAATATTAGACGGTGTTTGGAAGAAGGGTAATTTGGTTCTTTCCAAGAAGGTGGTTTTGTTGAAGTCTTTCAGCGATTGCGTACTGCATGGGATGGGAATAGAAATAAAGAATATATATAGATATATTTTTTAAAGGACAATAGAGAGGACCCACGCCATGACAGAAATTATAAATTAACCAAGTCTTTTTATCGAGGACAATATCATTGAAAAAAAAAAAGGAAAAAAAAAAAGTTAAAAACGTCCTTTATCTTTCCAAAAATTTCAAATCCGTCCTTTTTCTATTTTATTACCGATTTAGTCCGCTACAAATGCTAATTATGTTCAAATCAGTCCTTTTTTCACTAATTATATTCTAATTGCTGACGTGGCAAGGGTTTTAATTTAAACCTGACACGTGTGCATAATATTAGTCCTTTTTCTTTTATCTTTTACCAATTCAGTCCTAAACTTTTATTTTGTTCTATTTAGTCCTCTACCCCAATCACTCATTTTTATATTAATTGGCCTCAAACCTTTCAAATTATTTCATTTTAGGCCCAGAACCTTAAATTTTTTATTATTACTAATCCATTTATCAAATAAATGCACAACATACTTCCATAAATAAAATTAAACACCAAACCTCATATATTGGGTTCGACTGCTTTGTTATCGGGTCTTTCAAGTACCGGAATTTTACGGACTCTCTCTAATAACCACTCGACCGCAACCGATTTTTCATTGGTTTTGGTTTCCTTCAGTAACAATCAACAGAATCTTACTTTGCGTCCTACCTTAGGATGTAGCAATATTTAAAAGTAAATGATTTAACTTGAATTTTTGGAAGGTTATGGATACAGGAAGCCTTGGTTTTATTGAAAAATATTAATATTATTAAAAATATTAAAAAATAGCCTGAATTTTATTGTCCACAAAGTATGATTGTGCTGATTGTTGCTGAAGGAAACCAGAACCAATGAACCATCGTTACGGTCGGGTGGTTAGAGAGAGTCCGTAAAATTCGGAACTTCAAAGACCCGGTAACAAGGCGGTCAAACCCAATGTATGAGGTTTGGTATTTAATTTTATTTTACGGAAGTATGTTGGGCATTTATTTGATAAATGTATTAGTAATAATAAAAAATTTAAGGTTCTCTGGGCCTAAAATGAAATAATTTGAAAGGTTTGAGGCCAATTAATATAAAAATGAGTGATTGGGGTAGAGGACTAAATAGAACAAAATAAAAGTTTAGGACTGAATTGGCAAAAGATAAAAGAAAAAGGACTAATATTATGCACACGTGTCAGGTTTAAATTAAAACCCTTGCCACGTCAGCAATTAGAAGATAATTAGTGAAAAAAGGACTGATTTGAACATAATTAGCATTTGTAGCGGACTAAATCGGTAATAAAATAGAAAAAGGACGGATTTGAGATTTTTGGAAAGATAAAGGACGTTTTTAGGGTTTTTTCCAAAAAAAAAAACATATCTATGCTAAATTGCAGACGTAGAGATCACAGTAACATCCTCGTTAAGATTTGTAGTACATAATAACGTTTGAACTGATTTTTGTCTGAGGATCGGAGCTTCATTAATAGTATTCTGATGCTTTTATTTGTAAATTACTTATTCAATTTATATGGTTTATTATTTGTGTGTTTAAAAAACAAGAAATAACTTGATCAAGTCACAAGATAATTATATATATTCTCATTTCCTTTTTGTCAGATGATTGATGGTGATGTGTATAATTAAAATTGAAAGTGGGGAATTTGATCAGTTGACCAAGTCCTCATCATCCATTTCAATATTTGTAATTAATTGATATAAGTGGTGTGAATTGAAGAATAATTTAGTGGATTATTTTCTAAATAATACTACTACTAAAGAACAATTTAAGTGAAAGTGAGTGATGAAAATGTTGACTATTTGGTGATTAAGGAAGAATCTGTAGTTGTAGTGTTTTCACATAGTAGTAGTATAAAATTGTAAAGTTAGGCTACAGATTAAATTTACTTGTATATGAGAGGTTGACTTACGCAGTAGGTAGTTGGTGCATGGTATCTAGCAACGGGGCGGGTACTATTTTATTTCAAAATTCAATTCCTTCCTTCCTTAATACTACTTACTTAGTATATAATTATGCACTAAGTACTTATTTACGGTACTTATTTTCCACGTGATTGCAATTCTCTTATACTTCCTCTGTTTTTAAAAGATAGCTACGGACCCACTCAGCACGCAGTCCAATGCACATTTTAAACCATTAATAATTCAAATTCGGTACATGTAAAAATTCTAAAAGTTCGATATTTAAAATCTACAAGACGAGACGAATCTAACAAGATCACACTCAGCCATATTTTAACTTGTATAACCATGAGAAAATTTTAAGTCAAAGTATATAAGTGAACAGTACCCATTAGTCAACCGTAGCTAAAAAAAAAAACGGAGGGAGTAGTATACACAGGGTGAGGACTGGAGGAGAGGATGCTTCCTATTTGACAAAAAAAAAAATTGGCTAACATTAATTGACCAACCAATTTAACATTAATTGACAGTATGTAATGTACCCACTACCAATTATTAGTACTTCTTTTCTATATGGCCATATTTTTTTTTTATTTTTTTTTTCCCTCATGGCCATATTATTCCTTTAGTACTGTTTTGTGGTGTGAATGTACATTTACTTACACTTGTTAATTCTTTCCAAGTGGACTTTGGCATGATTAAGAGTATGTTGTCTTTTAATTTTTACATGTCTCTATGTCCCCCCCCCCCCCCCCCCCCCCCCCTCTCTCTCTCTCTGTGATCGGAGCTAATGAAGTTGTTTAATTAATCATTTGAAGGATATATGGGTAGATGGATTAGAGTCAATAATGAAACAAATTCAGGGATTTCCTTAATTACTTCCCATGTCAAGGAGCGACGACTTGATTATTAAACCCTCTCTCTCTCTCTCTTCTATTAAGCCTTCAAACTTCCAACTTCCAACTTCAAATTAACTTCCAACAAAACTATGTATACAAACGCACCGTACAACTATTAGTCAATTTAATACTTCCTCGGTCTCAATTTGATTGTTACGTTTGATTTTTTGCACTATTCATTGTTTAAGTTTGATTCAAAATTTTATCATAGTTATGTAAAAAAAAATATATAGTCAAGTGGGATCTTGTTAGATTCGTCTAGTCTTGTAGTTTTAGAATATAAAATTTTTATAATTTTTTATCGTACACAATTTAAGTTATTAACTGTTAAAAATGTGTATCGATATACGTGTCAGGTGGGTCTGTAACAATTATAATGAGACGGGAGGTACTCTACAATTTGCCACTCTCACCACCTCCATCTCTACCAGCTTTTGTTTATAAAATTATAGGAGTACATGTTATTTTTCTTTAAATATTTTTCAAATTGTATTCCACTTTGTGTTTATTCAAAAACATTTATTTTTTAGTAACTAAAAAATTTAATTCAATCAAATATATTTCTCAAACCCTTTCATGTTATATAAAAAAGAATATGAAAATAAAATTAAATAGACATAAAACATGTGTATCTTTTTTTTAAAAAAAAAAAGAGTTAAAATTAACTAAAATAAACTGAATAATATTACATGAAATATATATTTTAGAGCATAATTTTAAATAATATCAAATTTATAAAATAAAAAACTAATAATTTCCCCAAAAATTTTAAGATTTTTTTTATCACCAAACATTTAAAAATGGAAATGAAACAAATCATACAATCTATATCAAACATTTACAATGTGATCCATATCTTCTCTCAATAAAATCTAATTTGGCCATATATGCATATATATAAGAGAGTTAGAGTGAACACAAGATACAAGTAAATTTAACGGATAGATCTTCTCCCAAAGTAATTATCTACTTTTAATCTAATTAATAAAGAGCTTAAATTCGATGCTTTATTTAAATGATTTATAATGTGGGCCTTTCCACCGGATTTTGTCCGAGGAGACTTGGCGGCGGACTATTCCGGCGTCTGTCTCCCCAGGATCTAGTTTTTCTATTTTTTGTTCGTAGCTAGATTTTTCCTTATTGTTCTTTCCTTTCTTTTACTGGCTTCGGCTTCGCAAAAAATGATTAAAGCCGTATAATTACTCAAATCAGTTATCGTTAGTTGTACTTATTTATTTTCTATATTAGCATCCATATTTGACTTTAGAAAATCTTATATAAGAATAAAGAAAATACTGTAATAAATAGCAGGTTCAAAGTGGCTGAAATTTCAAAATTGGCAATTAAAGGAATGGGCTATAGCTTATGGATGCAAATGCCAGTTTGAAAATTGTGATTAGCTATACTTGAACTTTATCATATTTTTAGTGAATCAAGTAATTAACTTATTATTTAAATGATGTGTTGGTTTGTCTTTTTTTCTGTTTCTGTTTTTTTATAAATGGAAAGATATGTGAGAAGCTTGTTAACAAATAAACCTCATTGAAGGAAAATGGACACTGCCTGCCCAATTTTGTGTTTTTTTAGGGTGGTTAAGTATTTTGAGTTGTGACAGGAAATATAAAATCACAACCTGTCTTAATTTATAATTATATTTTTTTAAAGAAATACTCTGAATATTATATCATTATTTTTTACAAAAAAGAGTCAACACCGAGAAAAATATAAATAATGGAGATAAAAAATAATGTATTATAGGAACTTCTTAGGTCTAAAATAACGTTAAAAAATAATCGTTGTTAATAAGACTTGAATCCGACATTTTTACTTAAATTTAAATATCTAACTAATCCCATTAGATAACTGATACACTAAGCTAAATGTCAAATGTGACATTCTTTTGACTGTTCAAAATTAGTAGTCTAATGTTTTACTATATATATAAAAGTAATAAACATATAATTCTATAAAATAAACATTGAGCAGATTTAGTCGTCTGAGCACAGAAAAATCTAATGGAATCCGAGCGAATAGTTTTAAAGTCTTTCCAAAAAGTCTTTGTTGCAATATTGGTTTTATTTAATTTAATTTATTAGTTGCACTGATCTCTATTGTTTACGTACGCAAAATTTGGAATGTGTAAATAAAATAATCCTTTGATATTCTTCACATGAATAATAATAATAATAATAATAATAATAATAATAATAATAATAATAATAATAGTTACTCCTTATTTATACGATGACAACATGTTGATACTTAAGTTAGTGCATTGAAAACAGAGAAGTGAACACTTACGGGGCGTTTGGTTCGGGGTATCTAAGATTCCCATGTAGGGAATGCAACATTCCCATGTTTGGTTCGGGGCATGTTTCATGTGGGAATCTCACATTCCAGTGGGAATGTTGGGTGTTTTAGGTGGGAATCACATTCCCACCTGGAAGGCAGGTAATCTTAGATTATCACCTCCACTTTACCTACTTTTATATTAATTTAACTTTTATACCCTCACTTTTTATACTTATTTTATTTTATAAATTTAGATATTTGTATTCTAAAAAATGATAAATATATGAAATTTAATTTTAAAAAATAAATTGGAAAATTTTAAATTATTTAAACATATTTTTTAAATATATATATTCTCATATTTTAATATATATTTTTATATTTTTATATATATTCTCATATTTTAATATATTCTCATATTAAATAAGTAACTATCACACGATAAATTACATATAAAGAATTTTCAATATTTTAAAAAATAAATCGGCTTAAATATTTTTATTGTGTAGCAAAATGACATATTTATAACATTCGTTCAATTGAAATTCAGGGACATTATGGTAAATTAATTAGAACTAGAAATCTGAGATTCTCAATCTAACCAAACGCAATAATCTTAAAACATCAAAAAATAAGATTCCCAGCAATCTCATATTCCCAGTAATCTTACATTCCCAGCAATCACATTCCCACTGGTAATCTAAGATCCCTCCAACCAAACGCACTTAATTCAAAATGAGGGTATGAATATTCTGTACCGTATCAAGGTAACTAGCTACTCAATAGAGTTATTAGTGTACAGACTCCCATTGAAGACTGCATGTGTAGTGGTGATGACAAAAAAAAATATTTTTGTGATACATTGGTTAATAGAGTATACACAATTCATACATAGGCTACGTATGTGATACGTAATATGTGAAGTGTGTGGATGCATTACATTGGGCATGTTTTATCTGATGTCTAGAGGAAATGTTTGATTTTTCTGACATAACTTCATCCATCACAAAAATTTATCGCGATCACACACTATCCAAAGACATCATAAAAACCCTACCCCGGAACACACATGTACATGCGGTTCACTGTATAATAACCACTTCCAGATCTTATATATGTATCCTCACGTTGTCATAATTATAAATTGAAGTTCATCCTATCATTTACTCCCTCCGTTCCAAAATACTCCCTTCGTTCCTTTTTAGTTGTCTTTTTAGAGAGTAGAAAGTGTTCCAAAATAGTTGTCATTTTTAGGTAGTTATAGGTAGTTATACTGTGTTTTTACTATATTGCCATTCACTTTACATAAATGCTATTTGTTGACATTTATTAAGAATGAGTTTAGTTAAATGGTAAAAATATAAATTCATGAGTTAATTAATACAAACCTTGGTTATTGAAATTGAGCTAAAAGAGACAACTAAAAAGGAACGGAGGGAGTAGTAGTTTTTTTTAGAGATGAAAAAGTGTTCCAAAATAGTTGTCATTTTGGGTATTTCTATGAAAGTTTTCTTATATTACCCCTTTATTTCCCTAATGATGTTCATTCTCTCTCACCTCAAGTACATTTCTTGATAAATGAGAGGGGTAGAAATGAAAGATTGTGTAGTAATAATTATATTTCTTGGTTTGTGTAATATTTACTAGAAATACAACTAAAAAAGAACGAAGGGAGTATTTTCTTTGATTTTTGTAAAGTAGCTTATCATACAATAAAGACTTTTCACCCTACAATTTGTCTTTGAGGCACATATCATGGGGACAGCATACACACCATAAAAATAAAATAGTAAAATACTATCCGTTTTGATAAAAAGTGCACAATTTCATTACGCATTTTATTACTAATAAATAATAATATATTATTCCCTTTTCATGAAAGTGCACACTTTTATAAAAGTACTACAAATAACTGAATAATAATAAATGGTCCGCTGGAGATATATAAAGGTTGACGGCTTAATAAATTGGGCTACAGTGCTAAAAACTCCAATCACCTTTTCAAAATTATTTGTATATGATTTCCTATCGCCAAACAGCCTGCAGTCCAACATAGAAGACCCAGCCCAATGTGTTTCAACTAAATTTCAAAGTTTAACTAAATACTATGGCTCAGTCCAAAGTCGAAGACCCAGCCCGTTTTAGATTCTTTCACGCCTCCAATCCAGCCAACATATAAATCATAATAATAATGCCATTTTTATTTGGGAAAATTTTTATTTTTGCTCAATTGCTTAAGCAATGGGATAAAGATTTAGCTCAAGTGGTTAAGGCTTTGACTTCTAATATAAGGTTGTAGGTTTCATTCCCCACCAACCCCCTTATTCCTCCATTTTATTTCCTTATAATTTGTGCGTCATGAGTAAGCAATGATTTCGGATTCAAAACTTTATGTAGAAGAGATTAATCTTAGGATCATTGTGATTGAGAATATCCAATTTATATATATATATATAAAAAAAAGCTCAATTGCAAAAATTTAAAATTATAAAATAAAATAAAGTCCACAAAAAATGAAACAATACATAAATGATAAAACCCATCAAATATAAGTTTGGTGCAGAGCACTCACTCGCAAGGGGGATTACTATATGATGATTCCCCACTTTCAGTCGCCCACTATATCTATTCATTGCGATACATAGTATGCAAGAATTGGTGATGGTGAGGCGATTATGCTTAAGGGGCCCCAAGCACCCCCCACCACCCACCCCGCAAAAAAGTAAATGAATAATTAATAATAAAATGAAAAACAATCTGGAGGCAGAATCACTACAGTAGCAAAATTCAAAATGATTTTGTACAATGTTGAGATTCCTGATAAATCCCATATTCTTACATCCCACCCCATCTGGGACCTCATCAGGTCATCATATCTGCTCTCTCTCTCTCTCACTCACTCAATCTCTCTCTCTCTCTCTCTCTCTCTCTCTCCATAAATATTAACTATTCATACCTCATGGGACCCATTTCCTCACTTCCCATCACCCTTTCCAGTCTCTTTCTGCCTCAAATTTTCTCCCCTTTGGGAATTTTCTTCTTGCCCTTTTTCTTTAATTCTATCATTCATTATTCTAGTAGTATTTTTTTTTTCCCCAAGTGACAGAAACTTACCCAGAAAATCTGGCATTTATCTCCATCACCTCTGATTTTTTTTTTTTGGGTAACTTTTTTCTTTCATTCTGGCAAGAAAAATATAAGGTCAAAGTATGAACGTCACATCCCCCAGATCTTATCCTTGATGATGTTGCCGAAATGCATCTGCTGCTCCTGAGAAAGTGGTGTCCTGCAGTTGCAACCATACAGTAGTACATTATACATACACAGTTATACATCTTGAAAACTACTGCATAGATGTATAGAGAGATATAGATAGAGTCATAGATGGCTCTGACATGATAGTGTTTGAGATAAGCATGAGCAATAATCACATTAATTCATGGCCATCCCTATGGTAGGACCATTTTATTTAGCTTTAAATCAATCAATTAATTGGTCCTGCCTGCTGCCTCCCTTGCCATCATAACCCGGGGCTGTGCATGACATGTGTCTTTTTCCATTTTAATGAACAACCACAGCTAATTAAACATTTCAAGATTTATGCCTCAAAAAAGTTATCAGTTGGCTTTTCTCTGATTCTAGAAAATCAATACAGGCTGCCAAACTCAAGTTGAAGAGTGATGAGCTGTGCCCTGTGGGCAGGGGGGTTTCAGTATGATGTATGAAGTATGAACCATTGATAGTGACCACCCTCTTGGAAGCCAACTATGCCTGATGGGTTTTGAAATTCTGGACCTAACTTTCCACTATTTCTACTTAGGACCACCGGCCAAACAGGCCCAGGTCTAAATTTTCTGCAGGAAATTGATGTCTGTGATGATGGTAAAAATGATAATGATGATGATGATGCACACTAGTTCTAAGTCCAACCCTGCCAGATTTGGCAAACCACATGTAAAAGCATTCCCACACATTCCTGCTTTAATAGTTCCCACTATAGTTAAAAATTTCCAATTTCTCAAGACAAGAAAGGGAGACTGTGAAAAGGACCCAAGTCGTTTAACCTGAATTAGGATGCAACAACTGTGGAAACATGATTGGTTCAATAAACATTACTTTGACTATTAACTGAGATTAATTACCAAACCAGGTGCTGAGAATGCAAGAGTATTCATCAGATTCAGGCTTATCTAAAAGTCATTATGACTATAATAATACCTAATATTGTATACAATTCTTGTTCAGAGATTACTGTAGCTCGTGTACCTGTTTCATTAGGGGAAACAGCAAAATCAAACTTGGAAATTGGACTAGTCACATCTCTACCCTTATTCTTCCCCTAATTATTACTAGTATATTTTTAATCAAGACCTTCTAATTACTTAATAAACTGCTAATTCATAAAAATAGATTATCTTACCATGTGGTTTGGGTAATATTGATGATAGGGGTGGTGCTGTTGCTGGTGTTGGCTCGACCTGGGCTCAGGCTCGTCTGCAGCAAGGCATTCCATGTTCACCCCGAACAACCTGAGAGTCTTGGAATTCCCACTGACTGAGGCTGGTTGGCTCTGTACAACTGACCCTGAAATTAACACACGTGTGTGCATTCAGATTATGAATTTATGATCACCCTGATACTATCTAAAAGGGGTTTAGAAATTAGGAAAGCAACTCTCAGTTGTCTCCGAGTTTGAACAGACAAATAATGTCAATAAATGCTTTGTTTTTGTGAATGAAAAGTTGGCAAGAAAGCTGTGATCAAACACGTTGATTTGAATTACTATATCGTCGATTCAGGGGAGATGTGACAGTTGTGAGTGCAATACGCGCATCTGAAGCGCGTGCAGATATCGTATCGGATGGACGGAATGTGTTGTGTGTGAACAGATGGAGTTTTTTTGTAATTTTTTTTTTTAAAAAAAAACGTGTAATGCATCTGTTTCTGCAATTGTGAATCCGTTAATGGAGGAAGTTAGGGATTTGTTGGTACCTGCAATTTGGTGATCGAACACCTGTTGATGCGGCAGAGACGGAGTCAATTGGTGTTGATTCCAGTAATTCGAATTGCCTGTATGAAATGCTCTGTTCCATCCAGCGGCCGGCGGAGTTAAGGCAGTTGTAGCATCGTCTCCGGCCACTCCGGAGTTCCTCCTCCTCCATCCGATAAAAAGGCGTCCTGCGTCGGCGCGGTGGCGCGCAAAGACGACGACATCGCCGGCGTCCAGGCGTTTCTCTTTCACAAATCGGCTCCATCCTTTCGTCAACACGTAGCTCTGGCTGCTGTTCCAATACGAGTAGCGGAACCGCCACGATTTCCCGAGCTCATCCTCGAAGCTGAGCAGCATGCCGCTCTCGCCGGAGTCGGCGCCGCCGTTCAACGGGAAGTACTTCTCGGCATGCTGCTTGGGTATGACAAGGCGGTTGAGCTTGCCGACGTCGCTGGGCGTCAATGGCTTCTCGAACAGCGCCAATTTAGGGATTTCAGTTTCGTCTTCGTCACGCAACTCGGTTTTCTCCACTGCATTGTTGTTTCCAACAAAGTGATCCCCCAAATCATCCTCGTGGTTGAGGTTGAGCGCGAAGGCGGTACTCTGCGAGCAAAACATGGAGGGCGGGGCGGCGAAGTGATGAGGGGCGATCCAATATGTAGCGGTGGAATTAGGGAGTAAATGGGCGGTAGAGATAAAGGCGTTGTGATCAGAAGATGAGGTTTTTGCAGAAGACTCCATCATCAAAGTGTGACCACCGCTGGGATGCTGATGACTGATGACTGCTGATTGTTGCCTTGCCCCAACCCCAACCTTCCCTATAAATTCACATTTACTATTTATTAGTACTTATTATTCTTCTCTCTATTTTTTCTTTTCCTTTTCTTTTTCTCTTCTCTCTTTACTTTTATAAATTCTGTATATATTTACTACCTAAATAAATTTTATTTAATTTCCGATAATAATCTATCAAAAGATACAGAAATAAAATTAATTTTTAAAAAAAAAAAAAAAAAAAAACATGAAGATTGAAGCATTGAACATTGAGCATTGAATATGTACACGCCTACACGCAAGCAAGAGAGAAGAGAAAACGGTGACAAAAATGTAAGATCCTGGGACCAGGGGCCATGGATTTCCGGGAATTAACTCTTCCTTCCGCCGTTGATATTTCGTGGGCCCCACACCCAGCTCAATGGTTGGATTCATACCCTGGACCATTTAAATTTATTAGTATTGTCCAATTTATTTGTAACCATTAATGAAAAATTAAATTCTCTCAGGCAAATGATAGTAGTAGTATAATTGTCTTGTAATTCGTAAATTTAGGCATTGGAATTTGAATATATTGAGGATAATTTCTGTAAATAGGACTGTTAATTATGCAAAACATGATACTCCATCCGTTTTTAAATGATAGCTACGTTGAAGAATTTGACACTATTCACACAATCACTTTGACTTGAAGTTTTATCATAGTTATTCAAATTAAAATATAGTCAATTGAGATCTTGTTAGATTCGTCTCGTCTTGTAGTTTTTAAATATCGAACTTTTAGAATTTTTACTTGTACCGAACTTGAGTTATTACTGATTTAAAATGTACATTGGACTGCGTGCTGTGTGGGTCCGTAGCAAAAAAAAAAAACAAAACGGATGGAGTATTATGTGTAATGCAATGTATTGCCATTATGCCATATTTTGTAACTTTTGTAGTGGGTGTTTGAATTTGTCTGTGATGTAGGTGTTTTTTTTTTTTTTTATTTAGTGGTTTAATTTTTACTTGTTAGCTTTTAAGGACTAAAGTAGGTTTTATTTTTGGGGTTCAAGTGAAATATTGTTAGATCTGTCCAATCACATAATTTTAGAATATTAAATTTTTATAATTTTTCTTTACAATTTGAAATATTAATCATTAAAAATTTGCATTGGATTGCGTAAAAACTAAAAATGTTAATATTATTCAATTATGAAAAGAGTATATACATATATTTTTTAGAAAAAAAAAAGATAAAAGTTTTAATGTGAGGAAACCACTCTTAATAATCCATTGATTATTAGTTAGCTCCGTACTATGGACAATATAATTCAATAACTCAATGATATAAGACCAATAACTTGATCATATAAATGTATGGTACTTTTAGCATTGTCGAATGTATTTGTAAACACTATTGACAATTACTATAATTTTCACCAATCTAACTACTTCATTCGTATTAAAAAAAATTTAACATTATTTGTTTTCACGCAATCCAATACATATTTTTAAAGAGTAACATCTCAAATTTTATAAAATTAAAAATTATAGAATTTTAATATTATAAAAGTACGTGATTAGATGAATCTAACAATATCTCACTTAACTATATTTTATCTTATGTAACTGTGTTAAAAAATCGAATTAAAATTACACAATGAATAATGTTTACTATGCAAACGTTAACATTTTCAAAACCGGAGGGAGTATTTGACAATAACTTTTGTGGACTTAAAATATAAATTATCAAAATTCCTCAAAATGGTTCATTTAACCTTTTTAAAATACACAATTTAGATCAATAGAACGATTCCCTTCATTCGCAAAAATATTAGCCCAAAGAGGAAATTGATGCGGCCGTTCCAATTTTATGAAAAAGGGATTACTTAAACAATATTCCATGAATAATAATAATAATAGTAATAATAATAATAATAATAATAATAATAATAGTCAGTTGTATTATGGGTGAATTTGGGCAATGAATTTGGTGGAGCCCACCCCAAATATGAGAGTGTAGGTAGATAATGACAGAACGGAGAGTTCCAGATCTCCCGTTACAACTTAGGACATCATGTTGATGATGATAATTTGGAGAAATCCATAGTAATAATTGTTATTAGGTCTATTTTTTCATTTTGGACATGAGACACGTGAATATTAATTTGTGGGAGCAGTTAGTAATTGTCACTTGTCAGATCCTCATGTTATCGAACAGTGATCTTTTCGCTAAAACATGTTCGAACCTCAGTTTCTTTAATGTAAGTACTTGTTGCGATTTGGCATATTCATTCACCATACTCCTTTTTTTTTTTTTTTTTTTCTTCAAAAGTAAATAAATAAAGACATAAAGTACTATACTAATTACTTACATTTGGCTAATCCCCGTGCCAAAATTTAAAATTTTGCCCCGGGCCCTAATGACAGAAAACTTTGAAGGTTTGGGGGCATATATGTAAATCTATAATTACCTAATTTAGGGGGCTGTATTTCATTCTAATAAAAGACACGGTGAAAAAAGAAAAAATACGTCATGCGTGACAATGACACAGTATATCCCCGAATACCAAATTTGTAATTTGAGAAAAAAATTAGAAAAGAAATATTGCCTATAAAAAGTAACATGAGTGTTTTTTCCCAAACAATTAAACCATTACAACACTCCTAATTTTAGAATAAGTTAGGTTTGAGATTAAAGAATATTCCGTTCCGTAGGAAAACCACTATTTTTTTAAAATTTTAAAAGAAAATTTATTTATTGCGGCATCGTGTTCGAATGCTATCCTCTCGTGTTCTAAATTTATTAGTACCCATTATTAGATTTTAGCAGCATCTAATTTGACTTGGAAGATTTTATTTTGGTCACAAACTAGTCATCGATCTGCAGTTTTAATAAATTGAAATTTTGCAATATATCTTAGCCCAATGAAATAATTAACCCCCAGATAGAGTATTATAATGCCAACCTGTAACACACAGATATTTGTTAGACGACATTGCATTAATGCTGACATACAAGTATATATACACGATCAAGCCATATAAATAAATGAAGAAAATTGGATTTTGAGTTAGATAATTTGGAGAGCACACGTGAATGTACAAGGACCAAGCGTTTGGTTTTTAGATAATTAATTAAATAATAATGTGCAGATAATAATTAGCCAAATGGCACCTTTTTAATTAATATTTTAAATTATACAGTAGTGTACTAATGAGATATAGTATTTATTATTATTATTATTGGGTTGAGAATGAGGGGGTGAGGTGAGGGGGGCAGTGCATTGTAACTAACATGGGTTTCCAAACATAGGCAAGACCAAGAGCAATGTATGGCATCACAATCCCAAGGCTGTTGATATATAGGAATCTATAATTACTATACATTATAGTACTATTTTTTTTTGTGCAATGGAAATTGTACTTGTCAGATTATATTTAATTAAATTACAATAATACTACAAAATAAGCTACTGTAGTCTGCAGGTATGATACAACCCGGGATTGGGTTTATGTGAGTGATAAATTCTTTCACTTTTTAATTTGTAAGTTGGGATATCTATTCCTTCCTACATCCTTCCCCTATTTTTATTTTTAAAGGGTGACTTTGAATTTCAGATTTACCCAAAAAAAAAAAATTAAACATATAGACATCAACTAACCATATGCTGATATGCACTTTTTTTTTTTTAACAGCCTTTACAGGCTAGGAAAGAGACGGTGAGAGCCCATACCATACAAATTAAAAGGGGAATAAAAGGGAGGGATAGGGGACCGGTGGGGAATCGAACCTCCAACATTCCATTGGAAGTCGAATGACTTAACCACTTAGGCTAAGTCCTCATCCTGATATGCACGTATTTCATATTTGCTTTTTTTTTTGACAAAAAAAATTAATTAATGCTCGAAGCTCGGCGAAAGATAATAAAAATGTATGCGACACAAATTTAGTAAAAATAAAGGGAAGAAGAGGGAGCCGTGGGAAAATGAAATCCTCGTCTCGTGTATTTCATTTGGTATGTTTTGTTTCTTGATGAATTAATCGCAACCCATTTTGCACTTCTTTTGTTGGGTTGGTCTAATTTGAATGGTTGTCATCTGGGCCAAGTGGAATTGGGCTTCTTTGCTTTTTTGAAGTTCATTGTAACCGGACCTCTTTGTTTAATGATAATACTACTGAAGTATATGGTTAGTTCAATGGAAACTATAAGCATCTAAGATTCGGCCGAAGCATTACTAAGATTATGTGATTAGGTGAATTTAATAAGAATTAACTTGATTATTATTATTTTTATATACACAAAAATAAAATTGAGTTAAAATGAAGCAATCAATTGTAACATTTTGGTTGGGATAGTAGTATATTTTTAGAAGTTTGCCCATAATGAAACGTAAGTGAGAGTTTCCCTAGGGTTGACCACATTTATGACTCTGGCATATGATTTGATCATGTAAGATGAACACATCCGTAATTGAGGGTATAGACTTTTCAGATGAGATTGGAGTTGGGAGTGTATGGGTTGAATATATTCTAAGAATTACTATTATCGTCATGATCAGACAAAGCATGATAATATTGTGTGAGCCAATCTGATATGATACGGACTTCTCTTCTTCTGACATCTTGAAGCCATTTTGGATCTTCATCTGTTGAGAATCTCAGGTCTATGTGGTGTGCACCTGTCACACATCCCATCCAAATTTCATTAATTAACAACAACAATCATAAATTAATCGCCCATAAAACGCCCCCCCCCCCATATATTTTCCAAATTATTACCAATTTAGGCGAAATTCAATAATTGAAAAAGCAGGAAATATTTAAAGAGGAGAAAATGTGAACATACCTTGTTCAGCAACAATGGCCACAACAGTTTTTGATATGTCTTTGAGCACACTGAAAAACAGCCATAGAATGTGTCCTTTTTTTTTATAACTACATATTTTTAAAAATGTTTTTAAAACTTGATCATGGATATTGTAAAAGAGCTTACCCTCCACCACTCCAAGGATCCCTTAGCCCATTAAAAAAGATGATATTGCTTCCAAAGTCCTTCAGGGTTCTATAAATATCCTGTCAAACAAACAAACAAACAAGACCTTCAGGTACAGAAAAAATGGGCAACCAGACCACTGTACCGATCACTTTTATTACTATGTAGTAGTATATACTACTACTATTATTAGTTGTTGTAAGGATTGCTCACATGGGCTCCAAACTCGGTGGGAATCCAGGTTGGCCTGGGGACAATGTCGTACTTGGCTTTGCAATATTCTAACCTGCCAAGGTAGCTGTAATTATGGGCCGGATACATGCTCTCCTCTGTGCTACCACCTGTTAGTAAAACCATCTCCGTGCACGCCTGGAATTCAATGTACATAATCTCACACACACACAGCCTATATCTGAAACATGTCTAGATAGAATCAAGAATCTTCATGTAGTGGATTAGAGTGTTGTGCTGTACCTGCCAGCTCCACCCGCCGAGGCCGTGCGGATCCGAGTCATCGAGCAGGTCGAAACACGTGGCCTTTCCAGTATAGTTGTAGTAAATGTTGGCAGCTTGGTAAATCTTCTCGAAGGTGTTGTTCCCAGTCTTTGGGTCATCAATTTCCTTGCACATCTGTTAATGACCCCATTGTTATAATTCAGCATTGCAATAAAGCCCATAAATTGTTTTGGTCAAAAAAAAAAAAAAGTGGTCAGGATGTTGTTAAAATGGGGGCACCTGTTTAACAGGATAGGCAGGCAAGGGGTTGAGGAAATTTGTGGGAGTTGGATAATCTGTCATTGCTGTGTAAGTGAATGCTGTGGAAATCCAACCCTCAAGATATGATGCACTGATATAGTTCCTGTGGAGACATTGAAAAAATTATAAGGCTCATTTCTTACACTTCTGTTAGTCAGAAGGGACCAAATAATGGATATGTGATATTTCTCACTTGCATATTCTGAATGACTTTCTGAGAATGTCCAGGCCACCATGTCTTGCTGCTGTGTCTTCAATTTCTTGCCATGATCTTTTAATCGCTTTGTAACATTTCTCACTTTCACTCTATTTTGTAACATGCATAATTAAGAGGAATTGATGAACATATTAAAATCAAGTTCATTGACTCATTTAGTCATCTCCATGTCACTGATGATAATTAGTAAGACAAGAAAAGCTCCTTTCTGGTCCCTACTAGATGGCCCTTTTAGTTTCTTACATTATACGCCACTAGCTTTTTAAGTTGTAATCTTATCATTAAACCTCATCTTTAGGACAAGCACTACACATACAAATAACAGGCAGCATAAATAAAATGCACATGGGATGGTGATTCTAATGGATGAATGGGACATTTGGAGAGGTCCAGACACAAAAGGCCATAGCAATTAATAAAATCTTAAAAGGACAACTTTGATTGCCTCTAACATAGAGGATGACTAATCACTAATGGAGAATCTCATTCTATCAGCAGCAGATAATATCTTTCTGACAGAATACCAAATGGTTTGAGACCAAGCAAGAAAGAATGGAGTACTACTGACCCTGAAATCTCGTGTGATGATGTTGGTGAAACTATACGGAGAAGTAATGTTGTCGAAATTGAGAATGGGCGCAGACGACGCCAAAGCTCCCACCGCAATATGTGGATACTTCAATCTGAACCATGCTGCCAGCACTACAAACATCACGTGTTTCGACTTAAATAAAAAGCACACACAAACATTCTATTTGATTGATTCATAATGGATATAAAAGCATCAAAATTCTTGAATTTTGAGATAAGGTTTGCGTACTTCCACCATAGGAGCCTCCAAACACCACCACAGGGGAGTCGAGGGCTGTCAGGTTCTTTTTCAGATCAAGAATCAGCGTCGCATAGTCTGCTAATGCCTGTGTGGAGCTCAACCAACCAAGTGTCGATGAATTTGAGAATGCAACATCTTTGCTTCCACCAAAGGGAATCGATTTCCCATAATACCTATGCTGCAATTGAAAAAGATTCCAGTATTCATTCTAGTAACCATCGACCCTATAAGGAAGCTGCTCTGTCTAACCTCGATGAAAACTAGGAGCGCTTTGAAACGGGGTGAAGTCTCGAACATGAAACCAGTGTTTTGGGCGAACCATTCAATGTTGCCTTCATTTCCTGTGTAGACAAAGATTGGAGCATTGCTTTTAGCCCCACCCCAGTGTTTGTCATTGATCAAATACCTCTGCTGGAATGTGTGGTAGCTCTGTGGATTGTAGTTGAAGTGGTCAAGAATTTGAGTGAAGAACTTTTCTTGGTACAGACCACTAGCTTTGGTGACTAGGGAGAGCTGCTGCTCGGGCTTAACAATGGATGGAGGGAAAACCGGCACGATCTTGGCTGTCGTGACGGTAGATGAAGGCAGAGTAAATAATGCATATGACAACAGAAGTATCAACCTCATTGCCATTTCTCAACCTCTCTGATCTTGAGCTTTGTGGAGTGAGAGAGGAGAGAGTGACTGAGTGAGTGAGAAGTTTACTAGTTATGAGATAGTCATGGGAGAGGTTAGGAATTTTGGGATGTTAGCCAAAGTTGGAGGCTTTGGTGATTGATACTTATTTGATACCCAATGGGCAGTGTGGTTGTGACTTGTGGGGATGAGGCTTTTGTAGAAAAGTGGATATACTAATTGATAAAGGAAGTATACCGTATCCTCACCAAGATTGTAGCAGTAAAAAGACAAATGAGGAACATTACAAAAAATGGGACTCACATGAGCTGTCAAAATTGGAACCCTTTTTCCTTGTTCATTCACTCCTAGGCTCATTAAACAAATGCATGGTCGTTATCTACACAAATAATCTCCAATTTAACTTGAACTATACGAATTATACCTAATAAACAATTTGGATTTTGTTTGTTACTTATGTTGAGGGTTATAAAAATTTGGGTTTTTTTTTTAACCATGTAATTAATCATTTTATCATGTACTACTATGTTTGTTTAGTCAGCTGCTCAAGAATAACAGGGTGGCCATTTCAGACAGATCTGTTGTGGCAACTATTTATATAGAATAGATCAGCATTGTCCAAAGGTGTCTGTAGGCACTGAACCAGACTCCCACTATAAAATGGAAAAAATAACATGCGAGTCAATCCCTTATTCTTAAAGAAAAAGCCAGGATTTGCATTTTTTTTAGGGGGCAGAGTTACAGGGATTATTGATTGTTCTAAAATACTCAAACAGTATTGACTGAGGAAATTGGTTCATAATTAAAGTTAGCAGGCCGGCCATCATAGTTACCATTGTTGTTTTTCCTGATGACGATGATGAGTTTTTGGTTAAGATATAAGTCCAATCCAATCTAATTGAGGGTCCATCTCATCATTGAAGTCCCCTGTTAAAACAGGGAATTGTTTGTTATGCTTATGCACTTACAATTGCCAGGGGTTACATCATACTATTATCACTTTCGTAGAAAAACATTTCATTCAAATTCGAACAAACTCTACAAAAACTGCTCTTTTAACACAACTGAAAAAGGAGCAGTAATAGTACCGAACATTTCCAGGTCCGGAAGACAGTGAAAAACACTTGAGATCTCAACAAAAGGTTCTTTTTATTTTAGTTTCAAAATGTTGGTGCGCTTTGCATATATCCCTTCAAAAAATCCTACCATTTAGATCTTCGCGTGCTGTGGCTTTCCCGGACTACATCTGCAGTAGTTCTTGCCTTGGAACTACTAGTTTGAATTGCACTAGACCTTTCCTCGAATGGATCTCGGGAAGCCCATGCCTGCTCGTTTTTCTGTGATACCGAAAGCCTTGAGGTAGACAGTCTGTGATCCTTGAGACCGACTCTGACAGACTTGTTCCTCTGTGTTCCCTCGTGATGACTTCTCCTTGGAGCTTCTTTCTCAAGTTCATATGGCCCATCCCTGCCAAAAACATCCACTCCATCCGACACGCTCCTCAAAAGAGATCCACTCCGAAGAGAAAGCAACTCCAACATCGAGTTTCTTGGCTTGATTTCGTTAGTAGCTACTGGCAATTTCCTAGAATCTCGATCAGAAACAGCAGAAGAAGCATAAGCCCATTTCTGCACTTTGTTGTCCATGTTCAATTCAAGAAGATCGCTTTCTTCAGAGCCCTCTTTCCCGTCCATTGCCTCCTCTGCCTTCTCACCGTCTCGTCCATTTTCGAAGCAGCCAGAGCTCGACTGGCTGAAACACAGCCCTCCCTCTTCGTCGTTTTCCCCTTTCGTTCTGAGGAAAACCTCCAGCTGTTTCCTAAGCTTACCAATAGCAGCAGAGTTACTCTCCTCAAACTGATGATTAGCCTCGGAAAGCTTTTTCATCTGCGCCGCCCTCTCTTCGTGCAGCTTGTCGGCTAATTCAAGCATCTCCCTTTCCTGTCCCACCTCTTCATATACTTCAACGGATTCCCGCTTGAACTTCTCCATATCTCCATTGAGATTACTCGCTAATTCATCGCACACTTGTTCGGTTATTTCCCGTGCTCTCTTCTCGCTTTCCAGCTCTTTAACCGCCTTCATCAAGGACGACTTCATTTCAGACAGTTCTTTACCGAGTTTCTTGTTCAAGCTCTCGAATCGGTGTCGAAGCTTTCGCTCAACCTCCAACTCGCCGGCAACGGACGCAACTGCAGCCTCAACCACTTTCTCCTCTTTGCTCTTCCACGATGCCTTCTCTTCCGCAAAACATTTCATGATGTAGCTGATCTCATTCTTATCCACGCGCTGCTCTTGGATGAGCTGATTGACCTGTAAACGAGCTCTCTCGAGCTCGGCGTGCAGTGCGGTGATCAGAGGCGCGCTAGATGATGATGATGATGGCGCCCGATCGGAATTGCCCCAGATTCGAGTGATTATCTTCAGCAGCTCCTTAGAAGTAGTCAGGGCATTGCTTACATCCTTCAGACGACCCCTGCAGCCGCTTACTGACCCGCTGGAAGTCTGGGGGCGCGATCGCGTCTCAATCTGAAAATCGTATGAACAGTATCCGTAAATATGAATTCCAAAGAAGAAAGAACGAATTTTGCAATGCGATCGACCTCCATAAAACTCGCATGGCTGATGGAATCAACTGCTCCCACGACGTGTTCGTCGGCCGTTGTAACCCTCCGAGACGGCGTCCTCCTCCGGCTACTTGTTCCGGATCGGTCCATTTTCTACGAAAAATCCGGAATGAGTGATCAATCATCATACTTGAATTACAAAACCAGGGAATTAAGATGAAATCACACCAAATACCTGCGAAACAGTCGGGCTGTACGACGGATCGGATAAATGTGGCGGCAAATAACCCGAACCCGGGCCCAAACCCGACTGGAGACCCCATCCAGGCTGCATTTGCTCATTTCTCAAATTCAGCTTTTTTCCATTCTTCTTCTGCAGCTGCTTCATCTTCAGTAGCTCGAAATTACTCTCGCTCATCTTCGGCGATGGCATCTCGTTCATCTCCCACAGGGTGGCGGCAAGCCGCCGGGCTGACACGGGAAGGGTTGATCTGCCGCTCTGGGAGTATTTTGGGGACTCAACGGCACTCCTGAATGGGGTGGTCCTCCACGTTGGCACCGGCGTGCTTGATCTGGACCTTCCCAGAGCGATCCCAAGCCCAGCCCGATTCTTGCCACGCAAAATAGCCTTTTTGTTGTGAATTCTCGACGATGAAGATGATGAGGATGAGCATCCTCTTTTCCTGATCTTGGTCGGCATCAGCAGACCCTCCATCATCCCCCCTCGCCGCCCTTGCCCCGGCATTGTAATTGTTTAACCTAATTTCTGCCCCCTTTGGCACTTTTCTAGTTCTACTGAATATTGAAAAAAAGGATCAAAACATGAAGGTAGAATCTTACAAACTCCTTCGACAGCGTTACAAAATTTCCCTTCTGATCAGCATAACTTTTCTGGTTCGGACAATGATTCTCGTCTGCCTATAAAAGAAAGGACAGAGATTGGGATCACAATTAGAATATGGCATGAAATTGAAAACCACTCAGTGGGCGGAGAGTGGGGTTCTTCACAGAATCTTTACAGCTGCTAGAAACGTGGTTTCCATCAAGAATAGTTTAAACAATGGATGTACAAATTTGCTGAAGGAAAATTAAAATGGGAAGTAAGGATTTCCAGAGGGGAGAATGATTGGGGTTCTTGATTTCTTTTGATTTGAAATGATTATTTTGCTTTTTCCATAAAAAAGAGTGAAGCTTGACTTCGCTTTATGTATTCAAAGCTCAATTTACAATTTATCTGTACGTACACTCGAGGTACTCCAGATGTTGCGTGGGGTACATGCAGACATAGCGGGGGGCGAAGAAAAAGGAGGGCCAGCCAGTGGCCAAAAGAGCTAAAAAGATGCTGCCAGAACGTGTTTTTGATAGGAGTATTAAACTTAGTTGGATTTTTTAAAATTTGGTGTGTCCCAAATTAATAAAGTTCTGTTTTGAGGGGGTATGAGAAATGACGGCTATTGGCAGAATTTGCGTCTCAGTTTCTGTGTAGTCAAGTGTTGCCCGAAATCTTCGCCTTTTTTTGGGCGTTTGTGGTGGGCTTGCCTAGTTCCATAAACTGTATTTCAAACAACGATACCAAAAAATCAAAATATTCTATATAATTTTGCCAATGCATTCACAGCAATAGGCAGAAAGACTGAAAGAGACAAGCACAAGCACAAGACCAGTCAGGTTTAACAAACTTTTGCAAAAGCACGTCTACTTGAACATTTCATTCATATTCCCTTATGAGGAGTGCTGCAAGGTAATGATCATTTTAACAAAAGCATGACACTGCTAAAATTAACCTTCTTCAACAATATCATGACACGCTACCGTGTCCATCATTCAGCTATATAATCAGTGGTGTGAAAAAAAAAAAAAAAAAAAAAAAAAAAAACAATTACCACCATGAGATTGGGAACAATACAAAACTCCTATAACTTGATTGTCAGAATATCGACCTATCCTGCCAGACTGGTGAGAAATAACAAAAGTCTAATTTTCTGTATAAGACATTGTTATCAACAGTATTAGATAGGTGAGAAATAGCACTTTTTTCCTCGTATCTCTGTTAATGGTGTGTGACTGCCAGACTTCTAGTCCTTAAGTAGAAATTAGTGCAGCATTGATCTCATTAGCAGCAATGGAGTTCGAGAGATGCTTAGTTGCAAGACATACAGCTCCTACCTGGGAATGATCAAACAAACACAAAGTAGAGTCATTATCTTGCAGTTAATTTTTCACTCAGAAGATTTTCACAGGCACCAGAACCACCATGTAAATACAGCAGACTCTTAGATGCCGTGAGCATGTTAAGTGAAATTTGCATTCACATTAACAGACTTTCTGTGAAAGTTATGAACAATAAAAATATTATTATTGACTGGGAAAAATTCATTATTTAGAAGTCTTATGATCCACAATAGGAGCTGGAGATTATTGACACTTCCAGTATTCCACCAAGTCTATTACTGCACATACATTTACCAAGATGCCTCACTCTTTTGACAAACACTGTGTTCAAATTAAATATAGGAGAGTCATCTCTGACCTTAGTTTATTTTCACTTGCATAACAACATGAACGAAATGATTACGTTAAACAAAATGAGAAACCTGTTAAGCAAACAAGAAAGAAAGCTTAGGAAATTTTTGTTCACTTATATTTCTTGTGTGATTTGTCCCTCAACAATAACTGTATACTTGTATAATTGAATTTTGTTATTTCTTTGAAACTACGAACATCAAGGGGCTGAGCTTACACAGAGTAAGGAGGTTCTATCTTTAATGATATGATGACAAGGACTCCTTGCGAATGAGAAGATATGAGCAAATGATCTGAATCAACATTCACATAAATATAGCAGTGCAAATGAGATAATTTTTCAAACAAAATATTGCTTACTTAGTGTGGTGGAAATCAAACTTGATTTTGATGCATCCTTATCTCTTGAAGAAGAAGAGACCGTGCCCGATTGATAGCAGCAAAGCACAGGAGTAAATGCTCCTCAAGTTCCACAAGTTGTTGGGTGAAAGTAGGGCGATTTCTTTGAAGCTGCTTCAAGATTTCCTGAATGGGATGTCTGTCCACACCACTCCCTAATCCAAGGCGAATGAGAAGCTTGTCATTTTCAACTGCACCATGTAAACGGGCCACTAAGCGATCAATAGTATCTAGTTCATTGCGAAGAACATAAACACCCTTTGCTGCAGCATCAATCTGAGCTAAATGGACGCTTTCTTTCTTTGTGACATTGGAGGGAATGACTGCAGAGCATATTGGACATGCAACAAGGGCAACAAGAGCATGGGTAGCTATGACCACAGCTGAAACAGCCACTCCAACAACAGTTGCAATCAAACACAAGGCAGAGCCCTGTGAACAGCGGCGCATGAGATTAACCTTAGACTGTGACTTCCTGAAATGCTGATCGAGCTGCTGCTTGAGCTCGGAAAAGCATTTCCGCATTTCATCAAATCTTTGTGTGTCAGGGGAGAGGAATGGGTTTTCAATGTGGTCAAACTCAAGGAAGACATTAAATGCCGACTTGCATTGAGCTTGTGAGAGGGAGTATCTGTCAGAGTCAAACTCCAGGGTAAGTTCATCAAGAAGTGTATGCATAGGTGTATAGAGGAGGCGAGCATGGTGGATGCTCTGGTAGAGAAGAAGGCATAGACGTGATGTATCCTCGCTATTTTCAAAGTAGGTAGCAATAAGACTAGACAGGGAGTTTTGCTCCATAAGTGAAACTGCCCGCTGAACATACTCGCGCTCTGGTCGAAGAACCTTTTCCAACAGTTGAGGTTTTTCACTGAAATCTACATGCCTTACATCAACTGTCTGTTCAGAAGAACTACCTTGGTGAAATGCTCTCTGAAGTTCTCTGTAAGAATTTCTTTGAATTTGAAGGGCATATTCATGAGAGAGGTTAACAGTCGGAGAGAATTGAACACTCGAAGATGATGTTGTTGCTTCGTCAATAGACAAACCTGAACCACATTATTCAACTATACACATTAATACAAATACTAGTAACCAATAACAGAAAATAAATCAGTCTGTATGGCATATATGGGAATATAAATTCAAAGTACCTTGTGAAGATGAATAATAATTATGGCTGGTTGATGAAGAAAGCACAGAAGGCTTCAAACAAAAAGACACAGGCATATTCCTTTGAGTTGGCGATATACAATGTAGCACCCCGAAAATTCAAAAACACTTTCAAGTAGTGTTGAAAGTGAAATTCAGTAGTGTTGCACATCAGTAACGTATGGCCTACACAGAATGAAGCAAAGTGAAACACTAAACACTGACATTTCTGTACATGAAGACCGATATGGAAGATACAATGTGACACAACACAGAACATAAAACCAAACTAAACAATCAACACCACGACCGAAGCAATCTAATTGAAATACTGCTAATAGAACACTTTGATCAAGGCTACATAGTCCAAAATAGTGCACACTGACATTAGGATATCTAGAACAACCTTCCAAAATTAACAATATCATCAGATTACTGCTCACCTTCCTTGGCAGAGTACATATTTGCAGTAGCACATAATTTTCAATGTTGAACAGTTTCTGGCATGCAATCACACCAGCACAACATTTCTGGACAATATATTGACTCTCCAACTTTTGCACTCCATTTGCACCAAATACAAGAAATACACAATCTACTCTAAAAATTAAACCAAAGATAATTCCCGAAGCTGAGAATTGGATAATAGAGAACATAAATCAAACAGTCTGTTCATAGCAATCTCATCACAAAAAATCTGTGCGTAAAAATATAGACAACCCAACCCCACATAAAGACACACAGAGAGAAGAAAAGAAAGAAATTATAACTGTCAGCCAATGACACAGAATTCAATTCACCGACCACAGAAAAGTTGGAAATTCAATAATTTACCCGCTCAAAGAACATTCAAAAACGAAAAATTGGTCTCAAGCTTTGGATCTGTAATGCGCGTAAAGCTAAATAGACTCACCAAATCAAGAAATGCGCCGCGAACGCGGAAAATGGAAATGGTTATTAGTCTCTTGAAGGAATTTTCTTCAAACCCCTGGCGAGAATGTCCAGGGCCAATGAAACTGTGCCCTAGGGTGTAAGAAACAACAGGACGAACGAGAAAAGCTCTGGGATGAATTTATATCAACTTGTTTCGGAGTATGAGTTACAGAAAGAGGCGCCCTTGCCCTTCCCTACTTGGAATTTTTCCTTTTCTAATGCAGCATCTAGAGCAATGGGGTTGTGTTGCAGGTTGCAGCAATAGCAAGAGCGTGCTTGTACGCAGAATGGTAGTACGGGTTCCTGAGAAAATTTCACCCCGAAAAGAAATGGGAAAACTAGGATTTACGCAGCCCTAATATAGCGATGGGATTCTTGCAGGGAAAGGAAGCAGTAGAGGAAATAAAGCGGTTAAACGTCAGCAAGTTGACCCAGTTCGGCAGGTCTTGTGCACATTAAGATTCAGGTATCTTACCCTTTTCTTTAAATATGGATATCTGAGATACTAAATCCCAACAAAATCCATTTTTAATTTTAAATATCATTTTATAATGTACTTATAGGTAGGGTGTAAACAAGCCGAACCAAATTCGAATAATGGTAAGCTCGGCTTGAGCTCATAAGAATTCGAGACGAGCTTTGATCGAGCTGAGCATTGAGCGAGCTTCTTCGAGCCGGGCGTTGACCGAGCTTTGACCGAGTCGAGCCGAGCTCGAACTAGTATCATTTTCATTCTCACATAATTTATAAAAGAAATTATATTTAATGTATTATATATTTAATTATATTTAATTTAATCTAATTTTAAATTTAAAAATTAAAAGATATAAACAATAATAATACTATACTTTTAATATTTTATATAATTTTTATATTTAATAATAAATAAATATATGTATGAAAATAAATCGAACCTATTATCAAGCTTTTGAGCCGAATAGTGGTTGGCTCGGCTTGAGATCATGTGTGTTACGAGCTGAGCTCGAGCTCGAACCGAGTCATTTCGAGTCGAGCTTGAACCAAATTTTGATCGAACCGAGCTCGAACAATTCACGAGCCTATCAATCTCATTTACACCCTTACTTCTAGGTATTAGTATTTCCATTCAAGTATCCACCGGAATGAGGAGGTACTATATTTATCCATAATTCTAAAATTCAATGTCATCATCATCTATATATAATAGATTTATCTATTTATAGAAAATAATTATAAATTAATACTCTATATGTTCCATTTAACTTATCTTGTTTCATTTCTGCACACAATCCAATGCACTTTTTCAACCGTTATATCTCAAAATATGCACAATAAAAAATTATGTTAATTATATATTCTGAAATTACGTGACTATACGATTCTAATAAGACCCAAATCGACTATTTTTTTTTATCAAATATATACTTGCGATAAAATTGAGTCAAAATTAAACAATGAACAATGCCAAAAAATCAAACAGGACAAGTAAGTAGGACAGAGGGAGTAGTATGCATGTGCAGGCATCACAAACAATATATCTCCCATCATACAAAACACCCCCCTCTCATCACATATTTTCGTATCATTCAAAACATTTTTCACATCACACAAAAAACAAAAATTGTTCCATGAAACAACATTAGGGGTGGAAAAAATTACCGAAAACTCGGTATGCCGAGCTTATCGTACCGAAAATTATCGAAAAATATCGAAATTTAGGTATACCGAAATTTAGGTATGCCGAAAAAAAGGGTACGGTAACAATATGGGAATACGAGATTTTCGGCATTTCGGTATACCGAAATACCGAAACATTAATTTTAATATTATTTTAAAATTTACTATATATTGTTGTGTTAAGACATTTGGAACTTTGAAGGGCCAATTTAAGTAATTTTTCAGTATACCCATGATTGGAAGATCCCCACAGTATTAATTTTTTTCGGTAAAGTTCGGTATGCCAATTTGTAACGGTTTGTAATGCATTGTTCGGTATGTAAAATTTTCGGTATTTTTCGGTATGTTTCGTTAAATATAATTTTCGGTACGGTAACGACATAGATTATAAGAAACCGAAATTTTCGATATACCGAATATTCGGTAATAGTATCGGTATGATTTTTACCATAACGGTATTTCGGTATACCGATTTTTGCCACCCCTAAACAACATAACTCTCACATAGCATAAAGGGTTGTTGTGCAGCCCCCGCACCCTATCTCCATCCTATAAAGGAGCACTATATTTTTCATAGAATGGCCAAAAAGACATCCAAACATAATCACCATCTTCCTCGCATCATGCAATGTGTCGATGGTTTTATAAGTTCCAGGTTACAGATGCTTAAAGTATCCAAATGTCGGATGATTCTACATTATTTCAAGATTCCAAGTACGCTAATGCAACTGCTGCATGCAGAGAAGCTCCCACCGGAAGAGCATCTTCATCGATAACGAAGTGGGGAGAGTGCAAACCCTTGGCAGGGTTCATCGTTTTATTTGCCACTCCCATAAAAAAGAATGAAGCCGGCATCTTTAGCGCGTAGAAACCGAAGTCCTCAGCTGCCATGATTCCTGAGTTCAGTTCCACGGCGTTGCTCCCGAGCAAGTTTTCCCCAACTCTCTTAATTTGTTCATACAATTTAGGATCGTTGTGGGTCGCAGGATATGGTATTGATTTGTCCTCCATGAAATCAACAACTGCAGTACACCGGTGTACTTTTGCTTGAGTCTCTATTACCTGTAAAATATAATGCCAGAATCAACCAAATGCCCGAAAGGATGATGTCTAATTATGACATATATACAGTTGGTAGAAACTAGATATGATGACAAATTGTGTTATTTTTGGGTTTCTTAATATAATAGTCCTAAAAGATATGTTTACATCCCACGATGTTCAACTACAAACTGAAGATTGGGAAGGGAACACCAAATGCTTAAGCTATCCCTTTCTCTAGTTATGCCAAAAGGTCCACATTAGATAACAAGTTAACCGGCAAATGTAACGCATACCTCTTTAATCCTTTGCTTAAGGTAGTTGAAGCTTTCAGAGTCCATGAACCGGAAAGTCCCACCAAACTTTACGGTCTCAGGGATTACATTTAACGCTTCACCTCCTTGCAAATATCCAATTGAGACCACCTAAACCACCATTACACATTGGAAGAATCTTTTCATTTCAAATTCTATCAAAAGATCTAGAAGTTCAAACACAAACCATCTAATGCTATATGATGCTTCAGAAGCCAAATATAGAAGAGAAGAAAGAGATATACCCTGGACTGTAGAGGATCTGTTTCTCGTGAAACAATATGTTGAAGTGCAAGAATTATCATAGAAAGAGCCAAAACAGGATCTCGAGTGGTGTGAGGACCTGCAGCATGTCCGCCTTTCCCTTGAATGATCGCAACAAACCTGCCTGATCCAGCAAGCAGCGTACCAGGTTTCGAACTGATGGTACCAACAGGCATGGACGGCTCAACATGCAAACCAAAAATGGCTTGAACTCCATCCAGAGCACCAGATTTTAGTATATGGTGGGCACCAGCATAACCTTCTTCTCCGGGTTGGAATACTAGCTTGACAGTGCCCTTCCATGTACGAACACAATCAAAATTCAGATCACCTCAAATACACAAGCATAAAAACTTGACTCTGATGTTATGAATATACCAGTCTTTTTTAACCTTTAGTTTATTAGAGTTGTTCTTCAACAATTTGGCTGCTCCAAGCAACATTGTGACATGAGCATCATGACCGCAGGCATGCATTTTCCCATCAATTTTGCTCTTGTGCTCCCATTCTACTAATTCCTGCAGGTTACAGTTAGGCGTGCCTTTCAATTTTCAACTTGCAACAGTAAATTTGCACACCTTGCCGAAACTAAACATCCTTCTTGAGATTAACTCAGACAGAGACAAAACAGATTCTCAGATTTCTAGAGGTACACAAGAGAATTAGCAACAACACGAATCAACTTTAATCAAATTCGAACTAGCATCAGTGGTCAACACTCAACAGAACACAAACTATGTAAACCCTTACTCCAAACAACAATCAACTGAAATCCAGAAAGAAACAGCAGTTCATCAAAAAAAATAAAAAAATAAAAATAAAATCAGCTTTTCTTGTTTCCATAGTAAAGGGGGCAAATTGTAGCACCTGAATAGGAAGGGCATCCATATCTGCCCTAAGGGCAAACCATGGCTGGGTCCCCGAGCCTACGGTGGCCACCACTCCGGTCTCCGCAACAGGCCAGTCATACTGGATCCCTAGAGAATCAAGCTCAGTTCTAATGAGCAGACTGGTTTGGTGCTCTTCAAATCCCAATTCGGGGAACTCGTGGAGCCTCCTCCGAATCCCTTTCAACCAGTGAACGAACTCGGGATCCCTGGCCGATTCCAACAGGGAGTGGGGTTGAAGAACCCATGCGCCTGGATTGGGCAAGGGTGAAAAAATTGGGAGAAGGGAGAAGTAAAGCAGTGGCAGCGGAAGAAATCGCCCCATTCCCATAGCCATAGGATGGAAAACTGACCCATTTGGTTCCGACGGATACCGGTTTGTAATTGAGAACCCAAGAAAGAAGTGACATCCGATATGGCTTTTACTAATTTGGAGGGGACCAAAATAAGAATAGTTTTTTTTTTTTTTTTTTTTTTTTTTTTTTTTGTGCGAAGAAAAAACACAACCAAGCAATAATCGAAGCCATTTCTTTCCTAACTTTGTACTACTACTATATTTGGTTGTTGTTCACCGATTTGTCACTTTAGATTTTAGATTCCCATTTTCTCAGCTTTCCAAAAGAAAATTGATACCAAACATATTACTACAAGACTGCTTGCCCCCCAGGCCCCAAGTCCCCAACGCCCAAAAAATCCAACATCTTTTAAACCTTGTGTTCTATCTACACCTCTTCTATGACAAACTTTTTGAAATTTCGTATTCCTGAGATAAATTTGATGGATATGAGTATTGAATGTGGGATGATTCTTCTGTTTGTTTATTCTCTTTTCTTTTCTTTTCTTTTCTTTTGCCAAAACTTTTTTTTTCTTCTTTTGATTCTTTATTCACTAAAAAGCAATCTTTAAAATATTTAAGAGATTTATACCTCCTCCATTTTGTAATTCTTGCTACATTTGTTAAAATATTTACTATTTACACAAACACTTTAACTTAAAGTTTTATCATTGTTATTCAAGCTAAAATATAGTAGTGAATGAGATATTGTTATATTCATCACGTCTTATAGTTTTAAAATATCGAATTTTAGAATTTTTACTTGTATCGAACTAAATTATTAATACTTTTAAAATATACATTGAACTGCGAACGTTGTGGGTCTGTAGTAAATAAAATAAAATATAAATAAATAAATAAACGGATGAGGTATATATTATTGGCATGTGGGCGGATCCATGTGTATGGAATGAGTTAGGGTGCAGACACCTTTAGGTGCAGACTTTTCATGTCTTAAAATAATAATGTTTGGACATAGAAATTAGACAAATATTATTCAGATATATAAAATACTTTTAATCTCCATTACATGAAATTGCGTACACATCACATGAAATACTTGCAGGCATCACATTATACAAGTATATAACGTACTACGTAACCACCTTTAACCATGGTTGTTCGGATATATACATCATTTTTAGTCTCCCATCACCCGAAATATCGTATACATCACATGCAACATTTACAGACATCACACAGATAAGACTATGCATCACACGTACCTGTATTACTGTGTAGACCGGATGGATCACGAACTCCATTCTTGAGATTTCACTCGTAGGTTCTTCATCCATGGAACCTTGAATGGGTTCTCCGTAAATTTTTCATCCATGGACGTGATTTCCTTGTAAGTTTCGGCATGGCTTTTTCCATAGGTTCTTCATCCGGCGGTGGAATTTTTAAATCTATAATTTCGGTCATCAAAGAGTGTTGGATTACAGCCGAGAGTTGAAATGGGTGGGTTTCAAAGTTTTTTGGGTGGGGAAGATGATGGTTTTGGATGGGAAAGAAGACGGTTTTGAATGAGGAGAAAGATGACAGTTTGGGTGAGGGAAGTTGAGAGTTTTGAACGGTTGTGATTGTATGTGATGTTTGGTGTTTCACATTTTCTTGGGTTGTATGTACAGACCAATCAAAGCTCTGTACCGTATCTTTACCGCATGTGTATAGAGGTGCCTTAGTCAATTTTCCAAATATTGTAGAATAGTATTGGTCTAATATGCAGTGTCCTAGTATAACCTAAATATTGGGTGTCCAATTCCAAACTTATCAATCTAAAAATACCGCTATAACCGAAAGCTAAAATAATTTTATTTTTATCCGTTAGTAATTTCCTAACCTAATTCACTAGCAAATATCATGTTTATAAAACAAAATGAATAAAAAAAATTTAATTAAAACTAATTATATGTCAATCTATCACACTTCACTAAAAGAATTAGCTTGAGTAGTTATGAGATTCTAGTCACTTAAATACAATATCGTTTTGAGTCACTGTAAATCATTACGTATAAAAGTGGTTTAAGGTCTACCCACTAAATCCATGTGTAACTCAGAACATTATTCTTACGTCTCAAAAATGGTAGGATCCCTTGGTTTACCAAAAAAAAAAAAAAAATCTCATTTACCTATCGAAATCAGTCGCTAAACTTTTAGTAGCTAACGACATTCGATCGTAAATTCGATCACTACACTCTTTAGCAGCCGACTTTGGGATTTAGCAACCAAATTTTTCGGCCATTAAAAAAAAAAAAGAACTTATAGGCATCGAACCACGTCGCCTCCCATGCGTCATTTCCATCTATCACGACCAAGCCAACCACCGGTATTCTAGTACCCAAAGTTTTTAGATCTGTCACTGTACGATGACACAATATGAATACACACACTCAGCACTTCATACCCAGAAAAAAAAAAAAAACTAAAACAAAAAAACAAAAACAAGAACAAAAACAAAAATAAAAAACAAAAGAAACAAAACGAAAAAAAACAAAAATAAATAACAAAAGTGTAAATACAAGGGAATCTAAAGGAGTCATAGAAGGTAAATAATCAATTAAACCAAAATTTAAAAAATATAAAAATGGAAGCAACAAATCATGAATAATAGCGATAATCAATCGAATACTTGAATAAAAACATATACTCCATCCATTTTTCAATAATTGAAACATTTCAGTATTTCACGCAATCCAATACACATTTTTAACGCTCAATATCTTTAATTGTATAAAAGTAAAAATGATAAAAGTTAGATAAGTATATATCTACGCGATTGGACGAATTCAACAAGATTTCACTTGACTATGTTTTATATTATATAACTGTATTAAAAAAGCGAATCAAAGTTACTCAATGAATAGTAGTAGTTACTACGATGTCAATGTTTCATTTATTTGAGAACAGATGAGTATTGATATATAGATCCGTTGCAGAATTAACTTGTGAGAATTGAACAGATGTTGCAATATTTAAGCGCGACACATAAACCCTCAAGAGAAATTAACCATTTTTATAATTTACACAATGGGGAGTAGTAAGAATTATGTTGAGCATATATATGGCCTTATAGGGATCACAACCGGTTTCTGGTTTCTGTACAAAGGAGTACCAAGTACATCTGTACATGTATTAATGTATATGGAGTACTAGTATCAAGTACTCCGTATAAGAGTACTAGTTCTCTAATACTTCATCCGTTCTTGAATAAGTGCTTCATTTGCATAGTAACAACAATCCGTTCTTGAATAAGTGCTTCATTTGCATAGTAACAACTATTCATTGATTAACTTAGATTAATTTTTTTTAACATGGTTCTATAAGATAAAACATAGTCAAGTGAGATCTTGTTAGATTCGTCTAATCACGTAGTTTTAGAGTATTAATTTTTTTTTATAATTTTTACTTATATAAAATATGAGTTATTACTTCCTTTGTTCTCATATAAATGCTCCACTTCTGCATTTCACGCAGTCCAAGACACATTTTTAAATGTTTATAACTCAAATTGTACACAAGTAAAACGTATAAAAATTTGATATTCTAAAACTACGTGATTAGACGAATCTAACAAGATCTCACTTGACTATGTTTTATATTATAGAACTATGTTAAAAAATTTGATCAAAGTTACTCAATGAATAGTTACTACTATGCAATGGGAGCATTTAAATGAGAACGGAGGTAGTATTAATTAAAAATATTTATTGGATTGCGTGAAATACAGAAATTGTGCAGTTATTAAAGAACAAATGTAGTATAGGGGTACTAGTCCTGTACCAAGTACATGTATATGGATGCGACACTGCTTCATGAAGTAAATAATACTTCATCCGTTCTTTATTTATTGACACATATGGAGTTTTGACACTGTTCATTGAATAACTTTGATTCGACTTTTTAATATAATTATATAAGATAAAATATAGTCAAGTTGGATCTTGTTGGATTCGTCTAATCCCATGGATTTAGAATATCAAATTTTCATTATTTTTACTTGTATGTAATTTGAGTTATTGACGATTAAAAAAGCGTATTGCATTGCGTGAAATGTGGGTCCGTGACAATTAAAAAAAAACGAAGTATATGGCAAAATTCGTTCGGAGTCAGAGTCCGTATATGTACATGCAACAATTTCTTTTTCCATTATTATTATTATTATTATTATTATTATTATTATTATTTAATTTTTTTTTTCTATCGTGTAAGTTGAGTTTTCAGAAGTCATAAGAATGGCGAATTAACGATTGATGAATAGCTAGGGATCTTAGCATTTTTCTACTGGCCAACCACCAGGTTTTTCATGAATTCTTTATACACCAATGGACTTTTAATCCTGTAAATATCATATATTACGGCTGCGTTTGATATATATAAAAAGGGGGAAAAAGAAAGAAAAAAAAAATTGAATTCTAAATTCCACCATTATACTACCTCCGTTCTCATTTAAATGCTCCCATTGCATAGTAGTAACTATTCATTGAGTAACTTTGATCAAATTTTTTAACATAGTTCTATAATATAAAACATAGTCAAGTGAGATCTTGTTAGATTCGTCTAATCACGTAGTTTTAGAATATCAAATTTTTATACGTTTTACTTGTGTACAATTTGAGTTATAAACATTTAAAAATGTGTCTTGGACTGCGTGAAATGCAGAAGTGGAGCATTTATATGAGAACAAAGGAAGTACAAAGACAGACTCTATCTCTTTCAACTTTTAACTTTTCAAATTTTAATCACTAAAATTTATTCATCTGTCCTATTTAACTTGTCTTGTTTGACTTCTGCACAGAATTCAATGCACTTTTTCAATCGTTAATATCTCAAAATATGTATAATGAAAAATTATGTAAAATATATATTATAAAACTACATGATCATATGATTCTAACAAGACCCAACTCGACTATTTTTTTCCAAATATATACTTACAATAATATTGAGTCAAAGCTGAACAATGAACAGTATCAACAAGTCAAACAAGACATGTTACATGGGACGGAGGGAGTAATTTATAAATCAAACCTCAACATTTAAAATTATCCGAATTTAAAACTATTTTGTATCATTAATTTCAAATTCTAAACTCTAAAATTTAATTATTTCCCAAACACAACCAATATGGTAATGCGTAATAGTTCCATAAAAAAGGTCCTGCAGTATTCGTTTCTGGAATGTCCAAAAAGTGTCCATTTTTATAACTCTCCCATTTAAATATAAAAATTACATTGTCATATTTATCCTTGGTAAAAAATCTATATCCTAATTGTATTAAATTGTAAAATTATAATTTTTTTCGAAGCCATTTGCCAAAAAAATGGGTATCGGAGTTCATTCTACAAAGACTTGACTATTTAGCCAAATCTATAACCGTGTAAAAATAGAGTAATTGATATATCTATCCTATTTTTAAATTTTAGTCAAATACTCTACCACCCTAAGACACTTTCTTTGTAGAAGTAGGGATGGAGTAGGACACTGTACATTAGTAATTAACAATCTTATAAGTTAAACAGCTGTAATCGAGTATAATTAACATTATTATTATATCACGATCCTTTATTATTTTTTTCTCTCAATAAAATTTTTTTTACAACTCGAATATGCAATTTGACTTGCCGATTCGATCCGAGCTCTTGGAATTGGAATAAGTTCGGCAGTGGATCGCGAATTCGCGATAGAAGAGTTATCTATCGGAACAATACTCTTTCGAAAGAGTATTGTTTCGATAGATAACTCTTCTATAGAGTACATTAATATCCGAGCTCATTAATTTTCCCCCATATACCTGAATGATGGGTCATAACTCAGGAGGAAGAACTGGTAATAAACAAAAAACCATCCATTCCGGTTCTATATTTGTTCTAAGAAAATGCTTAGCCAATTCCATACGTCTAACCACAACTATTAAATACAAGTATTATTATTAATATTGATATTGATATTAATTGAATTAACTAAAGTTGACAAATTAAACATTAATTGCACTGTGGCTTAAATTTCATATTTTCATCAGGATGCTAGTAACCCTAGTAACTCTTTCGTGATCTCAATTAATCCCACTTATTTATAGGGGGGTTGCTGATGAAGCCATTCAAGAGAGCCCAATTACACTTGAATAGCTTCCCTCGTTTTCACTTAGCCGCCTGTATCATCTTCAGACATCACTTTGATTCCATGGCAAGCCCCCCCATTGTCTCTGCACTCCCTAGAAGGTAATCTTTTCAATATATATCTAAATAAAAGCAAAACTTTTCATTACATACTACATCATTCATATATGAGCAGTGAGCAGTCACATATAGTACTAGTATTTTCATGCTTACCGCAGAATGCATCTTTGATATTCATCAACGTATTGTAATAACGTTCCTAAATTATCAATTCATCAATATATATATATATATATATATATATATATAGGCTAGAAGGAAAAGTTGCCCTCATAACCGGAGGTGCCAGCGGCATCGGCGAAAGCACGGCCAAGCTCTTCGCCAGGCACGGCGCTAAAGTCGTCATAGCGGACATCCAAGACGAATTAGCCCATTCCGTAGTTCATTCCATCGGCCCCTCAAACTGTATGTTCGTCCACTGCGACGTCACCAATGAGGACCACGTCAGAACCAGCGTGGACGCCGCCGTCTCCGCCTACGGGAAGCTCGACATCATGTTCAACAACGCCGGGATCGGGGACGCCTCGATGTGCCCGATCACGGACTACAACACCGCACTTTTCCACAACATCATGAACGTAAACGTCGCCGGCGTGTTCCTAGGGATGAAGCACGCCGCGCGTGTAATGGTGCCGGCGCGGCAGGGCGCGATCATCTCCACGGCTAGCCTCGTGTCGCAATTTGTGGGGAGCTCGACGCACGCGTACGCCTGCTCGAAGCACGCTGTGCTGGGGCTGACGAAGAGCCTGGCCGTGGAGCTCGGGCAATTTGGTGTGAGAGTGAACTGCGTGTCGCCGTACGGAGTGGCGACGCCGTTGGTGATGAAAATTGCGGGGACGAATGACGTCGAGGCCATTGAGGAGCAGCTTAGTTATGTGGCGAACCTTAAAGGGGTGGTCCTAAAGGCTGAGGACGTTGCAAATGCTGCCCTGTTTTTAGCGAGCGATGAAGCCAAATATGTGAATGGGCATAATTTACTTGTCGATGGTGGCTTGAGCGTTGGAACTAATTCCCTATTTACTTCCAAACGTCCCTAATCTTGATCCAACATCGATTTATTATAAGCTAAATCCGAATGACGGTAATAAATGTTTCAATTACTACGTTAACTTCCAATCTTAGAAATATTTAGAATTTGAATTGTTGGGCTTGGAATGGAAAGGTTTGGGTAAACCTCGATCATTAAATGTGTTTTCACTGTACCCAGAGAAATTCATCCTTAAGATAACTATAATGCTTTCTTTGGTTCTTGTTCACTCTATCTCATTACATTAGTATACACTTTTTCCTTTTACAGATTTCAATATACTTTCTCGGTTCCTTTTTAAATGTCATGGACTCACATTTCATGCAATATATATTTTTAATTCTTAATAACTCAAATTATATACAACTAAAAATTATTAAAATTTGATATTATAAATCTATACAATTAGACGAATCCAACAAGATCTCACTTGATTATATTTTATCTTATATAATTATATTAAAAAGTCGAATCAAAGTTATTCAATATAGAATGTCAACATTCCAAACATGCTATAAGAACGGATGTACTACTTATTTATTAAGGATTTGACTTTTTCTTTTCTTTCCTCTTCTTCTTCCGTTTTTTTTTTTTTTTTTTTTTCCATATAAGCACAAGAGGAGGAACGTGGGAGTTTTCTCTTATGTAGTATTAGAATTGACAAAACCGACCTATGCGAAAATTCTTCCAAGCTTAAAAAATGACTTTTAGTAAAACCGGACTGTGTCAAAGAGTTTAATTTCATCATATGTCAAATGTACGGTTGTTTTTTGTTTTTTATTTTATTTTTTTTAACAAAAGCGCAACAGCGCAGGTTGAGGAAAAGGAAAATGAAGAGCAAGCTAGAGACGAGCAAACAAAACTCCCATGCTGTCCGCAAACAAAGCCTATCGTTTGTGGCCTTCGGTGCTAGAATATCCGCAAGTAAATACGTTATTTACTTATTAAAAATGGGTTACGAGGCAAATTAGACCTTTTCAAATTGGATCGCATTGTATGATCCTTGGACCCCTTTGTGAGGAGGCACCCTTCTCTCGAAGTTCCGGGGCTATTTTACCGAGTTCCTTAGAGAGAATTGTCCTTGTACGATCCTACTATCTTATGCGGATCTCACTACTTTTGATATTCTAGAACGAGCCCATCAATCTTGATAAAATTAGTGTTTGCGGTCTTCAACTAAAATTAATAATATAAGTAGCAAAGATTGGTCTAAAACATAAAAGTATAGATTTGTGAGGGGCTAGTGTGTAAAAATTGAGGAAGGGAGGAGGTCAGGTCATGACCATGGACATGAATTTACCACTATTATTATCCATACTATACGTACGTAAAGAAATCACATGGTCTGCAAGCTGGTTGGCCCCCTCATTACTTCTAGCCATCTGTAATCTCATTGTTGGTGGAATGGTAGTTGGTTGTGGCCACTACTACATTTATTGCCCTTTTAAATTGGGATCTCTTCTTTTGACTTTCAATGCCACATTTCATTCATTCATTTCATTACCTACATTTTTCTTTACGAGTATCAAAAATAAATAAATTCAAAGTTATCACCTCAAAAATAAATTAAAACATTTGTTATAATTTTTTTTTTTTCTGAACAGCCGATACATGCTAGGAATGGGTGGTGGAATCATGTACCACATAAATTATAAAGAGAAATAAAAAGGAGTGATAGGGACCTTCCGTTGGAAGTCGATGGACTTAACCACTGGGTTAAGTACTCATCCCTACTATAAATAAATTGAGTTTCATAATCATAATTTTAATATATAAAAAAATTATTTTTTTTCTTTGCTAAACAACCTATACATGTTAGGAAAGAATATTGGAGGTCCATGTAATACAAATTATAAAGTGACAAAAGAGGAGTGATAGGGACCGAGTGGAAATTTGAACCCTCAATCTATGAATTGGGAGTCGGGGACATCATTCTTCATTGAATTGTTTCGGGTTTGGCTTCTAAATTCTCGATCCTCTTTTCACTCCTCTATTGAAGCCAAAGAAACATCACCTAAATTTCCAATACATCTCCTCCATCATAGTATTACCTTGGCGTTTCCTCAATTTAGACACATTTCCTCAACCGTTACACTAACAAAATTCAATGCTCCTCACCATATCCAAATCACACGCCACTAGAATACCACCATATCTTTCTTCATTTCTTGTTCTAATTTCAAAATGAAAAATTAATATAGTATTTTATATTTTATGACGAGAATTTTCAATTTCTTTATATACCTTCGAGTCAATATGATGTAAAGATAATATAAAAAGCAGAAAATAAATAATTAAATATAAACAGATCCAATGTGGTATTAAATCGTGATAAAGATTTAAATACTGTGGGGCCAATTGCCAACAACAACCAATCTCTTCCAGCCCAATCCCAATTAAAATTACCCCTATAAATTTTCTGCCACACCACAGATTGGCCAATGTATCACTGCATTACATTAATTTCATATTTCCTGAATTCTCCACACTAACAAAACAAATTCACCACCAGACATGAATGGCCAATCCAATGGACTCCCCAATTTCACTAGAAGGTTACATATTAGTATATCATTGTTGTAATATTATTCGCTAAAAATTAGTACTCGTTCTCAGGTTAAAACTTTTTTTTTTTTTTAATTATAATTTTCCTTTTACTGATTTTAGGCTAGAAGGCAAAGTGGCGGCGATCACCGGCGGCGCGAGTGGCTTCGGCGAGAGCGCGGCGCGGCTGTTCGTCCGGCACGGCGCGAAGGTGGTTATCGCCGACGTGCAGGACGACAGGGGGGCAAGCCTCTGTAAGGACCTCAACCTCCCCCACGAAGTCTCGTACGTCCACTGCGACGTCACCAGCGACAGCGACGTCAAGAACCTGGTGGACTTCGCGGTGGCGACGTACGGCGGGCTGGACATTATGTTCAACAACGCCGGGATCCCGGGGAACCTGGACTTCACGATCGCCGACGCCAGCAACGACAACTTCAAGCGCGTGTTCGAGGTGAACGTTTACGGCGCGTTCCTGGGGGCGAAGCACGCGGCCCGCGTGATGATCCCGGCGCGGAAGGGGGTGATCCTGTTCACGTCGAGCATCTCGTCGGTGGTTTCCGGGGAGTCACCGCACTCCTACACGATGTCGAAGCACGCGGTGGTGGGGCTGATGAAGAATCTGTGCGTGGAGCTCGGGCAGTACGGGATCCGGACGAACAGCATATCGCCGTGCGCGGTGGCGACGCCGCTGCTGACGGGGACGCTGGGGGTGGACAGGTCGGTAATTGAGGGGATCATATGCAGGTCGGCGACGCTGAAGGGGGCGGTGCCGACGGAGGAGGACGTGGCGGAGGCGGCGGTGTTTCTGGGGAGCGATGAAGCGAGATTCGTGAGCGGGGTGAATCTGGTGGTGGACGGAGGGTACAGCACCACTAACCAGAGTTACATGAGGGAAATGAAGAGTGTTTTTGGTCCTACTCCATAGACATAGTAAATGGTGATTTGGTGGTGGCGCCGTGTTTATGTTTATGGAGTCATGATGATCAGTTGTTTTGAGGATTATTACAGATGGGAATGTGAAATACTAGTGTGATATTTAATTTTTGCACCAAACATAATTAAGCTATTGGATATTTTATCGTTTCGGTTAGTAATTTGGATGTCATGTTTCTCAAATCTCAATTTTGTTGAGACTAGCTAGACTCATTTGATTAGTTTTACGTAGCTTTCGGTATACGTACCAAATTATATTATTACATCATCAATGATTTGTTTTCCCTCTCACTTGATGGCTACAGTATTTGCCTTTGATGGGTTCACAAAAAAAGAAAAAAGATAAAATAAAAATAGCTACAGTATTTTTTATGATGGGAAATTGGACGACTATAAGTTAAGCTTTATCCGTCCCCCACAGTGTTAAATAATTGATCTAGTAATCGCTCACACGTACATTAATGATTTACGAAATACTACTCCTTAGGAAGGTGGAATATTGAAGAAATTGTATTGAATGATATGCATGCATCTTTTTATGCTAAATTTAATACATCGGTTACCTTTGACATGTACTGTCGATTATATTCAATTAATAGGACAATGTTGACCATGAACATGCCCTTTTTTAACCATTCAGTCGAACTCTTTTTATTAGGAGTGTGCATCGGTCGGTTCGGTTAACCGAACCGAACCAAAAACTCCAAAACCGAATTAAAAACCGAAGTTTTTTAAAAAAACCAAAACCGAACCAAAATTTCTGAAAATCGAAATAATCAAACCGAAATATTTCGGTTCGGTTATACCGGTTAACCGAACCGAACTATTTTTCTAAAAAATAAAATATTTTTTGATTAAAATATCTCTATTACCATTTTTTCAAACCTGTAAATTCGCTCTGTCAAGCAAAAACATTATATCTACATATAACTATGAGTGCATAATAGTAAACCATTCCAAATTGCATTGTTCAAATTACACACTAATGAAATGACAAAATAAAGAAACAATCACCGAATAGTTCAAATACGAAACAATATAAAAGTCTCAAAACTCTCAACAGTAGTTTTCACTTCTCATCCACACAAACAGTCACCGAATAGGGGTATTATTTTGTGTTTATTATATAATGGTATAATGTATTTTATATATATTTTTAATATATAATTCGAAATTCGGTTCGGTTCGTTTAACCGAATTGTAGATTTTTAAAAACCAAAAACCGAACCGAAAACCGAAATTTTGGATTTTCGAAACCAAAAACCAAACCGAAATCCAAAAACCAAACCAAATTGCAAAATTCGGTTCGGTTCGGTCAGTTTGTTCGGTTTCGACCGAAATTTGCACACCCCTACTTTTTATTGCTAAAGTTAAACCTTTAAGTAATTAATTAATCCCATTACCTTTAAATGATGAGTATGTAAGGTAGTAATTTTTTTACCTCATAGTTGAAGTGGGAATAATTTTTGGGGTGGGAGGTAATAACTTCCCATTTTAAGAAATACTACTAGGAGTATATTTTAATCTTTATATATAAATGCCATTTTCTCCATGGCAATTTGCGAATTCACTGATCCACCAATACGAACCCAAACACCAAAACCGAGTCTGCCTGCATTATTGCACCACTTAATAAAGTACTACTACTACAAATTATGCATCTTTTGATTCAATTATTTTCCCTTAAGGTGTTGAAAAACGTGCCGTGTGATCTTCTAATTATCGTATATGCAACACATCAAAAAGTTTGATTATTAAATCTTAAAATTCTAGGATCAAATTTGCAACCAAAATTTATTAATTATCAAAAGGTTAACTATGAAATTCGATGTATACTAATTAAAAAAAGTTGTATTAGATACCGTATCTAATTATTCTTTATTATTGGGAACAACTTTTTTTTTTCTTCCAAAAAGTGTTAATAAAACAATAAAATTAAAAAGCCTCATAGGAAAGGTGTATCCCAAATTGTATGGTTGGACATAAAATGAGAGGAGTACTCCTACCAGGAATAAATAAATGAGACATGGAATATTTATATATATTTCATACACAAATATTAGAATTCTAGATATTTGCTTAAACTTTCAGAGCCTCATACAACTAAAGTCAACTCCGTTTAGTACATGAAAATTAATATATATCCTTAGCCAAAATTAAAAATTTAAATTGATGATCAAATACAAATTCCTACTGGACTCATCTCCCGGAGCCGAGTCATATTAGTCGATGGCTTTTCTCTCGACGGTTTCCTCTCCTCCCTTACCTGACTCATCTCCCGGAGCTTTTGTTTTCTCCGGTGGAACTCCTGTGTCCTATCGGGAAGTGTTAACTGGAAAGGCGGTTCCCCCTGCCCATCTGTCGGAAATGCCTGACAAAGAATCTCTTATTTCCTTGGATTTTATTGATGGTGATAGATTGAAGCCTCGTATTACGATTGATCCAAAGATACAACCCCGGCTTTATAAGCCTTGGGAAGATAGTCTTATCATTTCGGTACTTGGAAAAAAAAGTGGGATACACTGCACTAAAGGAGCGCCTCACCAGACTATGGAAAGTGGAAGGTAAGTTTGCCATGATTGAGATGGACGCTGGTTATTTTTGTGTGAAGTTTGATTTAGCAGGTGATCGGACTAGGGTCCTCAACAACGGACCATGGGTGGTGTTTGACAGCTATCTCACTCTCTTCTCGTGGCGTCCTAATTTTGTTGCTGATGCCTTCACTCCTAAGAAGACGGTGGTTTGGGCTAGGTTTCTTGGCATTTGTCTTGAGCACGATGATGAATTCATTGTTACGACTATGGCGAAAGCATTGGGAACACCGGTTCGTGTGGATGACATGACCAAGGGAGCTAATCGGGGGAAATATGCGAGGGTGTGCGTAGAGATAGATCTCAACTTACCGGTTGTCTCCAGTATTTACTTTGGTGATCGTTGGCAGAAAGTGGCCTATGAGGGTTTACATTCGCTGTGTACTAAGTGCAAACGATATGGACATGAGTCAAGCAAGTGTCCAGGGAAGGTTGCTGTGGAAGAACGGTGTACGACTGTGTCGGCGCCGGAGGTGGACCGGGGTCTAAATTTGGAAGTCCCGTATGGGGAGGACGTGAGAATGGAAGCTGAATCTGCGGGAGAAACCGTCTCTCAAGAAAATCCCGAGATTGAAGCAGTTGACAAATGTGTAATCAAATCTATTCCCCAACAGCCTAATGGGGACGATTGGGTTAAGCTCACTAGGAGACGGGCTAGTGGGCCTAAAAAGGACAAGGGCCCAATTGGATTTCCAAAGAAAGAGAAGGGTAAAGAAGTGTTGGCTGGACTGAATATCTCATTAGCAGGGCCTTCGAAAATTTTGCATGGTCCAACTTCTGCTCAGAGAATGGGTAAGACGCAGGCCCGATCTCCAGCTAATTCACACCCCTCGGGGTTAACGGTGGAGAGCTCCCATCAATCCAATGATGCTGCTCCAGGGAAGAGGGCTCGCCATGTGGAAAATAAAGGAATTGTCGATGCACAAATAGATGGAACATCTCTGTCCCAACCGGTGGGGAAACCTCCTGATGGGGCAGTTGCTATTAGGGGTGGGCGTCGGGTCGGGTTGTCGGGTTCGGGTACCCGACACTATCGGGTATCTAAAATAGATACCCGAACCCGGCCCGCACAAAAGCGGGTACCCGATATTCGGGTACCCGACTTTATCGGGTCGGGTTTGTCGGGTACCCGATACCCGAAAAAATATTATTTTTTAAAAAATATATATTCAATTTATTTAGTTTTAATTTTAAAAAATACAATTATTAACCCAAGATACACAACTCTTTAAAAAAAGCTAAGATTATTACTAACATTCAACCATATATATGTATATTCATTTATATTGTTATAAAAAAATTTAAAAAGAAAATTTTTATTTTAATTTAAAATGATAATAACTATCAATTTAAAATAATAATAACTATGGTGGTGGCACTGGTAGTTTTATTTTAAAGTTTTCTTGATTTAAAATAATAATGTATCAATTTTCTTATTTAAAAAAATCTTATTTAAAAAATATAAAATTTCAGTTTTACTTATTATTATTTAACATAAATTAGTATTATTTAATTAAATTTAGTGCTCTACGGTGATACTATTAATTAAAATAAAAAACTATAACTCATCGTGTTATTTTCAATTCTTGAAATCCACTGTTATGTTCAAGATTAATTATATTATCCATCACTAATGCCAAAAAAATTAAATATCGTAGACTTTACAAATTTTTTAAGCTTATACTTAATTTTTCACCATATTGAATAAAAAATAAGTACCAATTATTAAATATATGAATATTGTAGAGCAAAATATATAAATAAATATTAGGGAAAAAAATTAAAATTTATTTATTTATTATTTTGTCGGGTACCCGATACCCGATCGGGTATCCGGCTATAAACCCGACACCCGACCCGATAGATGATTGTCGGGTCGGGTACCCGAAAATGTCGGGTTTTTAGCATTAAAACCCGACAAAACCCGAACCCGACATGTCGGGTTCGGGTCGGGTACCCGATACCCGACAAAAAATGCCCACCCCTAGTTGCTATGCAATGCTAGGTTAGATGATCTCTTTCCCCCGTTCCCAATATGTTTATGTATTTTAAAGAATTCAAGTTGTTGGCTTGGAATGTGGGTGGGATTCTGAGTGCCCAGCGTTCTTTAATTGATATTCTGCGGACTTGTCATCCGGAGTTCATTTTTGTTTTTGAACCCCAACAGAATTTTGCTCGGTCACGGGTTATGTTTATAAGGGAAGTGTATTTGCCTCACTTTATCCAGGAAGCTGTTGGTAAGTCAGGTGGTATTTGGCTTCTTGCCCGAGTGGTAGCCCTTTCCAATATGATGTTCTTGACTCAAGGGATCGCTTGATTACTATTAAGCTCACTAAAGGTGATAGTGTGTGGTTTGCTTCAGCTGTTTATGCTTCTCCTCGGATCCAAAAGAGGCATACTACTTGGGAGGACTTACACCATATTGTTGGATTGGTCCATGGTGCTTGGGTGGTCCTTGGCGATTGGAATCAAGTTTTAAGCTCTTCGGAGGTTCGTGTGGGCCTCTACAATATCGCTAAGGCTGATGAGTTGAGAGACACTCTCCATGGATGTGATCTTCATACTATTAATACCCAAGGAGGCATTTACACTTAGTCTCGGCCAATTGGGGACCAGCAAAGGATCTATAAACGGCTAGATCGAGACGTGGTTAATTAGGAATGGATTGATATGTTCCCCACAGGCTTTGTTCAGGTACTGGCTAATGGAGGCTCTGATCATCAACCTCTCCTTCTCCATTGTGGCAAGCGCCAAGCAACTTTGTCAGCTAAGTCCTTTCGGTGGGAAGCGGCTTGGGCTTCAGACAATAATTATGATAATTTAGTTAAGGTTGTTTGGAATCTTGATTCTAACAATTCGGGCATTTGTGGTCAGTTGGATGGTATTCGGAAGGCCTCTATGGATTTCAGTAAATCATATGGTCGGAATTTTAAATGGAGGAAGATGAAAATTCTTAAGCGATTGGAAGGTATAGCTCGTTGTTTGGAGAGAGTAGACTCGATGCGGCTGGTTATCCTTGAAGCGGAGCTCCGGGCTGAATATGCCCAAATCCTTAACCAATAAGAGATCTATTGGTATCAACGAGCACGGGAAAGGTAGGTTCGATGTGGGGATAGAAACACCGCTTATTTCCATGCTCGGGTTAAATGTAAACGTCATCGGGAGCGGATTCATGGGATGTGTTTAATGGATGGAACCTGGTGTGATGATGACAGAACGCTTGGGCAGCATGCTCGTACATATTTCCAGAATATTTTTTCTCGATCCACTGTAAGGAATAACGTCCTTAATGATACTCTGCCTCCTTTACCGCCATGTCAGATGAGGATCGAGGCAATATTCAGAAGTTTCCTTCCTTTGATGAAGTTGAGGATGTGGTGAAGAACATTAATGGTTATGCTGTCCCGGGACCTGATGGGTTCCCGGGATTTTTCTACAAAAAATACTGGAGCACGGTTGGGACTTCCGTGTATGAATTTATGAGACAGTCCTTTGTCACTCAACGCCTTCCTCATGAAACACTACAGGCTTATATTTGCCTTATTCCTAAGGTCACTAGCCCCACGAGTTCTAAACAACTCCGTCCTATTACTTTGTGCAACATGCTTTATAAAGTTTTGACTAAGCTACTGGTGGGTAGATTGAGACCTATTTTACAGAATTCCATATCGCACCACCAGTCCACGTTTCTCCCGGGGCGTGGACCAATTGACAATGCCATTGCTCTCCAAGAAATCATCAGTCATATTTCGGGGTCTAAACCTAGACTGAAGGCAGTGATTCTTAAAATTGACATTGCTAAAGCGTATGACAATGTGCAATGGGAATTTTTGGAGCATTGCCTTGTTGAACTAAAGCTGCCTGAATCAGTCATTCGACTCATTATGTATTGTGTTACATCGCCTTCCTATTCACTTTTATGGAATGGTCAGGCCTTACAGCCTTTCACTCCTGGACAAGGACTTCGACAGGGTGATCCCATATCCCCCTATCTATTCCTGTTGGTGATTGAGAAGTTATCTCTTCTTATTCAATCATTAGTCCAGTCGGGATATTGTAAGCCTATCCGTCTGTCTAGTTCAAGGGTTGGAGTATCTCATCTGCTCTTCGCAGATGATTTAATTCTTTGCTCAACGTTTGATCGTAATAGTATCTCTTCTATTGGTGCTGCTTTGAATAAATTTGCTAAAATGTCAGGCCTTTGTCCGAATGCTCAAAAATCTTCAGCCTTGGTGTCTCACAATGTAGCCCCTTCGGATAAGCAGTGGATAATGGATGAACTTCAGTTTCAGGTAGTGGATTCTTTTGATCACTATCTGGGATTTCCACTCCTTATGGGACGACGTCGATGCTGTGATTTTGCTTCCCTATTGGATAGAATTGATACTCGCCTTGAGGGATGGGCTAGCAAGATTTTGAACAAAGCAGCGAGACTCACTCTTTGTAGATCGGTCCTTGCCTCCATTCCCATGTACATCATGCAACTTCATTGGTTGCCGGAAAAGACTTGTAAGGCCATTGATAGGAGATTGAGCCGTTTTCTCTGGAAGGATAACAACGGTAAAGGTTTGCACCTCGTCAGCTGGGAGAATGTGGCAAGACTTAAAAATCAAGGTGGCCTCGGCTTAAGAAAAGCACGCCATATGAATATAGCATTGTTTAGGGGTGGGCGTCGGGTCGGGTTTGGTGGGTTTGGGTTAATCGGGTTCAGGTTAATCGGGTTCGGGTAGAAAAATAAATTACCCGCCCATTACCCGACATTGGTGGGTACCCGACATGTCGGGTACCCGATCGGGTCGGGTACCCACTTCGGGTACCCACTCTTTTTTCTAAAAAATTAAAGAAAACCCTTTTTTGTAAAAAAAAAAAACAAACTATTAAAGAAACTTTGATAAATTCAATAATCACCATCATGATTTACAATTTACAAATTAATAAGAATGAGAACATACTCATTCATTAACGAATAAAAGACAAGAATTGACTAATAATATTTTGAAAAAAATAAGGATTGAGGTTTTACCGTTTAGGTTTGCATAAAATTATATAATTAGAAATATTAAAAAATAAATACTCTCTAAATTGTGGGAATTTTTTTTTAAAAAAAAGATAGACATTTTTTAATAAATAAAATAAAATATTTTTTTAAAAAAAAGTCGGGTAATTCGGGTACCCGATCGGGGAATTCGGGTTCATTTATAAAACCCGATACCCGACCCGATCTACTAACTTCGGGTTCGGGTACCCGACTTCGGGTTTTTTTGGGTTCGGGTACCCAACCCGATCCCACTATTTTCGGGTTCGGGTCGGGTACCCGATTAACCCGCCCCATTTGCCCACCCCTAGCATTGTTGGGTAAATTACTGTGGAGTTTGATGCATTCCCCTTATAAGACCTGGGTTAAACTACTTGGAACCGGTCTTTCTACCTCTACATTTCCTGACTTCTTCCATTACCATGGGCGTTCTAATGTTATTAAGTTGCTGAAAAAAATCATTCCACATTTACAGGCTGGTTTCTCCCTTCGTTTGGGAGCAGGGAATGTCTCCCTTTGGTTTTCTAAATGGTGGTAGGGTGTTCAGCTTGGTCCACAGCTGTCCTATGTTGCTACGCAGGACATGGATCTGCGTGTGAAGGATGTAATAAATAATGGCATTTGGAATTGGTCCGAGGTTTATTCTATTATGCTGAGTAATTTGTTTCAACAAATTACTACTTCGCCTCCGCCCATATTACATAATTCCCTCCCGGATTTGTGGGTCTGGAAGGGTGCTTCTAATGGTATATACGGCCCGAGCTGCTTATCAATTTCTTATCGCAGCTGAAAGTCCCCACCATGGTTGGCGTTGGTTTTGGAAAGCTGTTTTTCCAGAAAAAATTTGTTTATTCATTTGGCTTGTGTGCCATGCCTCACTACCAGTTAATGAAATTCACTATAATCGTCATGTGGCGCCCTGTTCTCTTTGTGTGCTTTGTGGGATATCTCAGGAATCTTGGGTACACTGTCTGCTCTATTGTAGATGGTCTTCTCAGGTTTGGAGTGCACTTAACATCCAAATCCCGAAGGACTGTGCAGGCATTCCTAAGGATGATATAAGGGTTTTCCTCCAAGGTATGTACCGTGTACATGGCTTTTTATTTATTGATGCTTTATGGACTATTTGGTTAGAACGTAATGCTAGAGTTTTTGGAGGAAAATGCAAGCCTGTTTGGATCATCAAAAAAAGGGTTGGAATTTGGTAATGGATATGGAATCATCTGGAATCTCTCCTGGTAGCCATACTCCGGTCAGATTTGTCCAATGGAATTATCTTGGCCTTAAGGGCACAATTTTGCATGTTGATGGTAGTTCCCTTGGGAACCCTGGTAGAGCTGGCTTTGGCTTCGTTGTTCGGGATGAGGATGGCCATTGGATAGGGGGTGGCTGTGGGTATTTAGGCTATGCTACAAACACTATGGCTGAACTATCTGCATTGGCTTCAGGTTTGCGCTATGTCAGTAGTTTGGGGATTAGAAGTTTGTCTTGCTACTCGGACTCTTTAGTGGTGATTGAAGCTCTTCAATCCTTGAATAAATTCCACCATTATGCGGCCGTGTTATCCCAGATCCATGATTTGAAGAATTCTTTCGATAGGTGTTGCATTTACCATATTCTTCGGGAATGAAATAAAGTGGATGACACTATGGCTAAACATGGAGCTTCGGTTGAAGATTTCTTCACAATTTGGGCTTTCCCTCCGGATTTCGTTAAAGGGAACGTGGCGGGGGATGCGTCCGGCGTCTGGTTTCCCCGATATTAGTCTTATTCCTTGTTTTTTCTTATTTTTTTCCTGTTAGTTGTTTATTTTTCTTCTTTGTTTTGTTTGCTGGCTTCGGCTTTCCAAAAAAAAAAATACAAATTCCTACTACCAACAGCAGTTGGCTTGAGTGGATGGGGGCTCTAGTCACTTAAGTAAGGTATCGGGTTCAAGCCTAGTGTATGCAAAAAATTGCTTTGGGAGAGGCGCCCTTAATTGCTTTAGGTTGGGGGTTCGATTCCCCAACTGACACCCTATCCATTCTCTTTGTCTATTTATAATTTATGTGACATGAGCTCTCACCACTATTTTTCTATTTTCTTAGCATGTAAAAACTGTTCAGAAAAAAAAAAAAAAAAAATCTCACTCATTCATTCTACTTATTAAGTCGGGTTAAAGCCCAAAGAAAGAATTCAGTTACAACGTCCACGTATTAAGTCGGTTTAATGGGCTTGGGTAAAATGAAAGTCCAGATCCACATTTTTATAGATATACTTCTATAATATAAACCCAAAAACCAGTTTACCAAACCCTAGCCACCAAAGCCTTTCCTTCCACCACCCCTCGGCCTCCCACCGCCGCCGAACCAAAGATGGGCCGCGTACGTACAAAGACGGTGAAGAAATCCTCTCGCCAGGTTATCGAGAGGTACTATTCAAAAATGACTCTGGATTTCCACACCAATAAGAAGATTTTGGAAGAGGTCGCCATCATACCCTCGAAGCGACTCCGCAACAAAATCGCCGATTTCTCCACTCATTTGATGAAGCGCATCCAGAAAGGCCCCGTGCGCGGCATCTCCCTTAAGCTGCAGGAGGAGGAGCGCGAACGCCGCATGGATTTCGTGCCCGACGAATCCGCCATTAAGGTCGACCACATCGAAGTCGATCAGGAAACCGTCGATCTATTGGAGTCGCTCGGGATGAAGGATCTGCCCGGCGTTGCCCTCAGAGAGGAACAAGGTGCAATCGCCGCTCCCGCGCCGCCTTATGGCCGCGGCGGCGGGAGGCGATATTGAATAATCCATTTATAGGTGAGCAGTTCAATCGGATCCATGTTATTTATAATTTTCACATATGATATCAATATTTGTTGAGGACAAAAATGCATCTTGAACACTTTAACTCCATTTTTGCAATTTCTAGTAATATGTAATTTTTTTTTTAAGCACCAATGTGTTGATTTTCGTTGGAATTTTACTTTTGGATTTTTTTTTTCTTCTGATGCACCAATTTCTAGTACTAATATTTAGTGTTTCCTAGTAATATACTCCCTACTTTTTTCAAAAATTTTAACATGGGTGCATTTCACGGTATCCAATGCACATTTTTAATGCTTAATATCTCAAATTGTGTAAAAGTAAAAATTATAAAAAATTGATATTATAAAACTATGAGATTAGACGAAAATAACAAGATACCATTTGACTATGTTTTATCTTGTATAACTGTGTTAAAAATTTGAATCAAAGTTACTTAGTGAATAGTAATAAATATGAAATTTTTGTAACAACTATGAAAAGTATTAATACTTTCTGATGCACCAATGTGTTGGAATTTAGCATTCTTTGATCGAAAATGACTCCAGCATTGATCTTCATAATCATATTCTCTCTTAATTTTCATCCTAATATAGAAATTTCGTAAAAAGTTATGTGCTTGCATTAAAATAAAAAATGCACTCGTAAATTGTATGGTTATTGGGCTGGGCCTAATGCCTGGTTAAATCTGTCAATTAAGCTGGGCTGCTGCATTTGTAATATTTCTATTTTGAGGCCCAGTCCAGAATGAGGCCCGAGTAGATTGGAGGTACAGATGTAATAGCAGGGCAGATTGAGACATTGAATTTCTTCAAGGCACTGTACAATTGTTCACTTATAGTTAGGGGTGGTGGTTGCGATATGTTTTGGTGTACAATGTAAAATGAATTTAGCCTACAATTCTTATGAATGTGTTGTGGGCTCTGGTCCTGTCCATGTGCCAAGTTTCAACCATAAATAAATAAAATCAATGCAGAAAATTAATATGGGCTAACAGAATATTGCAACAGGGGAATTAATTACAGATGGGATTGCCTCTTAAAACCAACATGTAATAAATTGCAGTAATGTACATCACAGAAAAATAATTGATGACAACTGTAGAAACATGAATGTTCTTCCTTCATAGTAGTTTCAATTTCTGATCATAATTACACTGGGGCAATACAACCTTATGCTTGAGGTATAATAATAATAATAATAATAATAATAATAATACACAAATAAATAGGTCAAATCAAATAAACAGAAAATTAAAAATAAAACTTGTGTGTGTGACTGTGTGTAATTAAAAACTGGTGGGACAAGAAAAAGACATGATAAATGATGGTAATTAAAAGGAGAGCAAGGGGGGTGTGGAGTGGTCATGATCAGTAATTAAAAACTTTGGATGGGATGCCAGCATATGTATCTCCTTCTTCTAAAGAGATGTGGATGCCAAAAAGAAATGGGAGAGAGCTAGATTATGAAGTACTATTATTCAATGATACTGTATTATTACTGTATAGTATATAGTATTTGAATTTATTTACTTGTATTGATGTAGAATTATGTCATGCTTTTTATCATATTTAAAATTTGAATAAGGGTAAAAAAAATCTATCAATCAGATTACATAGGTATATATGAAGGATGGAGTATGATGAAAGAAGGGGTGTGTGTGCCAGCAAGCAAATAATGATCGATGATATATGAATGATGTTAATGCTGCTGCTGCTGTGTTGCAATGACTCCAATTGAATGAGGGGAGGTTGAGAATTTTAATTCATCCCTTCATCATAAATTGAATTGAATTGAATTGGACTGGATTGAATACTCCACTTGTGATGCCTATCCTATCCTTGATTTTTCTTCTTTTTTTCTTTCTTATTTCATTCTTTCTAAATTCTGTGATTATTAATTACTAGCATTTTAATGGATGACTGGCCAATAATGTCCACTTGATTTAGCAGCTACCTAATCCAATTTATTGGTTTTTGAGCTTGACAAGATAGTAGTAGTATTTCAAAACTTTTCTAAGCCTGATTGATGCTAAGAATGTATATATTGGGACGGACACTGCCTTGGCAATGGAGTACATGTCCTTGGGGAGACACACACACTCCCCACTGTGAGCATGCCAGCATGGTCCATGGCCATGGAGAATTTATATTACGAGTAAACATCATATTTCAACTTATAGCCTTACAACTGGTAAGGGATAATATGTAACACAATTCTTGTCTCTATTTTTGAACCTTCTTTTTTTTTTTTTTGTTGTATACAAAGGTTTGCCGAGAGAGTGTTTTACTTTTAATCAGTTTTCCAAACAACTCTGGCTTGTTTGGCAATTAAAAGGGTGTATTCAATCCAGAGTCTGTAGGATTTTTTTGGACTTTCAAAGTTGGGGTGTATTCAATTTAGATTTTAAAAAGTCTTTAAAAATCTAGGTATATTCAATACAGATTTTAAAAAGTTTTTGAAAATTTTGAGGTATTCAACCGTCCATGGATTTTACCAACAGCAGTTGGCTTGAGTGGATGGGGGCTCTAGTCGCTTAAGCAAGGTCTCGGGTTCGAGCCTTGTGTATGCAAAAAATTGCTTTGGGAGGGGCGCCCTTAATTGCTCCTGCAGATCCTCGAGGGATGTCTTGGGTCAAATGTGACCTGGGGATACCCGGTTTCACAAAAAAAAAAACAGTCCATAGATTTCAAATCTTTATAGATTTTAATGGATCCTCTTAAAAAATATAACTAGACAAAACAATCCAAGATGTCTAAAAGTCAGCCAAAACTCTAACCAAACTCTGCATGAACTCTACACAAAATCGACCAACTCTACATGAGTGTATAGATTCTCTAATTCATCAACTTTTTAAAATTTATAAAACTCTAGATTGAATACACCCCTAATTATGTACTAATAAAATCAACCCAGAATATTAGTGAATATTTGTTGTAGTATTGTTTGACGTTTCATCCTGCTGCCTGCATTGGTTTTTCACTGTGTTTATCAACAATTACTTACCGTGTTTGAATAATCTCAACTTCTGTACAAACTTTATTCTCTCGCTTTTATTACCATTCCAGAATTGTGCATGTAACGAATTAATGGCCATTAACTTTCACAAAAGAAAAATTAAAAGAATCCCCTTCATATCAATTATGTGGGCCTCCAATGTCCTTGATCAGAAGAAATTTATTTAATGGATAGCACAATAAAACTGATGGAACAAAATAAAAATAAAAGCTCCAGTACAATGTTTGCCAATACTTTGCCTTGGTACCATATGTAATGTACAGGACAAAACCCAAAGTAAATAGGAGTAAATAAATCATGGAAAACAAAACACAATTGGAAAAAAAAAAAAAAAAACTTTAAGCGTCCGAATTCCTAAATTTTTTTAGTTTCAGAAAATGAACCCTGGCATGTCCTGTTCTGTCCGCATGTATATTGCTGTAGTAAAATTATTACTCCTGTACAATATGTTTAAGGAGCATGGATAATTTCAATTTTTGGCAGCCCAGTAGGTATATCTAATTAATAAAAGTAAATTTGTATAAACTTGGAAAGAATGCAGAAAATATATTTCTTTCCTTGTTTGTGAACCGTCATTAATTAGATTTAAGGTTATTGCTGTTTTTTTGAGGGGGGAGGATGGGTCACTTGATTTATACTACTATCATTATATCAATAGATGTTACATGTTTTAATAAGGGCAATATATAGTATAAGTAAAAGGAGTAATTCTTTGTGGTTGCATTCATTGCCATTAAACATACACTACTACACTAGTGACTGGGGCTTATCCTAGTCAAGTCTCTCGATTCACATTCTATAGATTGTTGGTTCAATTCTCCACCCGGCCCTATCTCTTACCTTATTCTCTTTGTAATTTGTGTGGCATGGGCTTTCACCACCATTTTCTAGCCTGTATAAGCTGTTCAGCGAGGGGAAAAAAAACTACTACTAACAAGGCTTGTTGAAATGAAATCACACCAAACTATAAGGGCAATTGAATATGGAGTAATACTTCTTTGCCGATACATTGGCGTCATTTCACCCTTAAAAATATATGGAGTGATACTTTAAATAATCCATGTATACCAAAGGGAAAACTTTATATAATATAGGAACATTTTAATTATATAATGTACTCAAATGATGAAAAATCTAAAACCTTAGAGGAACTCGCCAACAGCCAAAGGAGCACGATCAACAGGATTAATTTAATTACAGAAATTTGAGGGGATAATATCTTATTGATACCTTAAATATGATAAAAGTAATAATATTTACTTAAAAAAATAATACTAACTCTAAGAGGACATATAGAGGCAGAAGAAGATTAGGCATAAGTGTAGTAATCACTAATTAGGTCCTAATCAAGTAGTTCAACCAACTTATCAGCGTAACCCAAATTAGAAAGCTGATATGAAGGTGATATTATTAGCATTATCTTTTATACCATAAATGTTTTCTTTGTTTTTTTTTTTAAATGCGAGAAATTATATTATTATTATAGTTAAATTTGGATTGTGTACTTCAAAGTTTCTATATTCTATATATGTATCTGTTTTGCTTTCTTTTCGGGAGTAATTTTTTACGCAAAAAGTAAATTAAAGGAGATTTGTTTTTTCTATGCAACATCTATCTTCTATCACGAATAATAATAATAATAATAATAATAATAATAATAATAATAATAATAATAATAATAATAATAATAATAATAATAATAATAATAATAATAATAATAATAATAATAATAATAATAATCACTCAAAGAAAAAAGAAAAAGAAAGGCTTTGGGTTACTGAATTTGTTACTACCAAAAATTAAATTACCGAATTTCGTTTACAAAATTATACTTTCTCCATTTTATTATAAGTTACCGACTCATTTTTCACGCAGTTCAATATACATTTTAAATTATTAATAACTTAAGTACGGTACAAGTAAAAATTCAAAAAAATTGATATTTAAAAACTACTACATATTTAAAAATTCACGAAGTACAAGACGAGACGAATATAACAAGATTTCATTTGACTATATTTTAACTTCTAAACTATAATAAATTTAAGTCAAAATGATATAACGAACAGTAACAAAAGTCAAACAGTAAATTATTAAAACAAAACGGAGAAAGTATTAAACTGTAATGGAATAGTGTAATGCATTAATTTTGCCCCCAAATAGATGCAAAAATGAGGGGCGCGAAAATATGAGGGAGCTTATGAATTGGATCATCCATCCACTATTTTTTTTTTTTTTTTTTTATAGCCGAACCCAGAAAACAAATGGAAAAAAGGAAACAGAAAAAGCTAGCTAATAAAAACAGGGGGAAAAGAGGAAATTAGCAACGGGGAATCAAACGCCGGATGCATCTGTTTGGCTCTGGTGTAGCCAAGGACCTTTTTCTCCTCAAGGGAGGCTATCGGAAAAGGATCAAACCGATTACGGGTTCGAATTAACAATAATGCGCCCACAATTGAATGAATCTTCCTTGAATTGATCAACAATAACACGATACAACGGAGAATCTGCCTGTTGTTAAGAAACAACGGCGGAATTCACCAAAAACAGAGAACCAAACTACCAGCTGCTAAGGAGCAACGGTGGATTTGGAAATGGTAACCGCTACAAACTAGGCTAAATTCTAAGGAAAGCTGTAAAGGAAAGCTGTAAAGAAAGCAGTAAAGATAACAAGGAATTAAAATTGATAAAAGTAATTTGGGGGGTTGGATTGATCTCTCTGATTTTGAGTGTGTCGACCCCTATTTATAGCCGGAGCTGGAATAACCGCTCTCCGGCTAACTCTTCTGAGCCGACTTCTTTCTCTCTTCAATTCGGTTGTTTTGGTTTCGGCTACTTCTTCCCATTTCGGCCGAAATCTTTGTCAGCTTCGATTTCCTTCCTTCGGCTTACTATGTACTTTCGGCCCTACTAATCTTGAGCCCACCTTCTTTTTGGACTTCCTCCTTCTCCCGGCCCATGTCTTATGGCCCAATAGTTCTTTCGCGGCCCATTATTTCGTATGGCCCCAACAGATGCCCTCCTTACTTGGGCGAATTGCTTCCATGCGAAAGAGCCCAAGTAACCTCCCTTTCTTCTTCCTTTTGGCGGTTATTTTCTCCTTCTCGAGGATGCTCTCCATCATTCCCCTATTTACGTAGCCCACCACGTACTCGGAGTGAACTGCCTTTCCAACTTCTCTTCTATCTCTCTCTCTTTCCACCTTCTCCGATGGAAAATCCCTCTGCTCCTGTTACTGCTCTTTCTGCTGATCTTCTTAGAATTGAGAACTCTTTTGCTTCTCAGTCCGCAGTTCGTCTCTTGCCTGAGGGCTTCTACGCCTTAGGACCGTTGGGTATTCCTGAGGATATCGATGAATGTACTGCTCGGATCTTTGAAAATCGTTCCGTTCTTCTGTATGAGCCTTGTTTCTCTTCCAAGCTTTTCCCTTCATCTTTCGCTAATTGGTCTTCGCCCTCTCCTGATTATGTGGCGTGGTATCATCACCTCGAGCCCCACTGTCGTGACTCTTGGCATAAGTCATATGTCTACCGTATGATTTCCCTTAGTACCTTGCCACTTCCCACAGATCTTCGCCCTATTCAGGCCCTTCTTTGCTTCTGGAATCCTTCTGTGAACTGTTTTTGTTTCCCTTGGGGGATGATGACTCCCACCATTCAGGACGTGAAACTTCTCCTTGGCCTCTCTGTTCGTGGGGATAACCTCGCCATTATGTCGTTGCCCAAGGAGAAAAATACTGGCTTTTCCTCTGGCGATTCCTTTGCTAATTGGATCGTTTCCCATCAGAGTGATCCTATTTCGCCTGCTCCACACCCTTCAGAGCCTCTTGCGTTTATGATGTATTTTCTTACGAAATTCTTCTGGTGCGTTCCTTCCAAGGGTGTTCTCCTCGAAACACACTCTTTTGCTTCGGCACTTCTTAATCATGTGACCCTGCCTTCAGCCGATTTCTTTCTCGCTCATCTGTATGCGGGTATTTCGGCTACTGTGTCGGGTTGGGAAAAAGGTTCGTCTGATAAAGCCCGTGGCCCGTTATGGTTCCTTTACTTGTGGTTAGTTTGGCATTTTCGCGACATTTCCCAATTTCCTCCCCATGATATTCGTCCTAACTATTTCGTCGCTCCTGATCTTCTTAGAGCCCCCCTTCCTCCTTTGTCGATCCCTCACTGGATCAACTATTTCCTGGGTCGTACTGCCGATCAAGCCTTTTCTCATTATCATTACCGGAAAGCTGACTTTGCTTGGGTCAGGGATATTTTTACTTCCCCCTTCGGGACTCCTCTTCCTTTGGCTTTTGCTCAAATATGGAACAGGTGTATATTACCCCGCCCGATCTTCAATGGTTCCACATTTGTTCCTGCCAAGTCTGCTATTCCTTTTCAAGTTTACAATCCCCATCTGGTTAGCCGCCAATTCGGCTTTGGTCAAGACTTAGTGGAGGCCCTCAGAGCCGGTAGACGCCTCTCTGCTTCTACCAGTCGTCAGCAATGCTCCCTCTATCACAAACGTTTGATCTCCTTCAAGGTTTGGAAGTTTGTCGCTCGTCCAGGGTCTGTTACTTCCCGTTTCCAGTCTTGGTGGAACGGTGTTGCTGGTGTCTTCTTTAGTGCCAACCTTGATTCGGTCCTGCGAAGGGGTGGTTTTTCTCCTATTCTGGCATTCTCCACTGTCCCTTCATCATCTCCGGGTTCCGCTCCTCAGCGCATTCCTGGTTCGTTCTCCGCTTCTCGCCCGGGTATGTTTCTTTTCCTTTCCTTTCTTCTTCAGTCGTTGCTCGTTCCTTTTTCTTTATGTCTCACTTATCCGATTTCCCCAGATGTCCCTTGCTCCTCTACTTCAGAACCTGGTCGAAAAAGGCCCGCTTCGCCTTCGGCCTCTCTCGTCGACTTTCTCCCTCCTACTCAGACCAGGAAGCGTTCGTCTCATTCACCGCTTGGCAGAATCCCTGCCTCCCTCTTTGCGGTTCGTTACACTATTTTTTCTCCTTTTCCAGGCTCCTTTCCTTCGACTAATTCCCTTTTCTTATTCTTATCAGGTCCCACCTATTTTGCCACAACCTGATGTTCAACCACTTCTAACTGTGGTATCGGCTTCTCCGGTAGCCGAATTTCGCACATCGGCCAGTACCAGTAATTTGGCTGTTCCTGCTAGTTCTTCTGTTGTTACCCCTCAGGGTTTAATTGCGAGCTTTACTTCGGCCGACCTTTCCGTCCCTCTTTCGGTCGATCGTCCTCAGCCTATTACGGATTCTGCCACACCTTCATCCTTAGTTGTTCCGACACCGTCTGGCTCCTTTCCTAGTGATATGGCTGCTGATGAAACCCCTGCCGATGTCCCTTTATCGCCATTTCCTGATCGGCATGTTTTGGACGATTTCTTTTCTCCTGCGTCTCTGGTCTCTCGTCCATCGGATCTTTCTACTCACCTTGGTGATTGTCTGGCCAGGCTATGCAATCTAATTGGCCGACAGTCTGACGTGGAATTCGTCAACCCCAAACCGATTCTTATCCTCTTGTCTCATCTTGAGCAACAATTTCATGACGAGATGGTATCTCTGAATCTGAATGGTACTCTTCAGATGATTACGAAGTCTGTCCTCTCGATGGATCAGGAACTCCTGGCTCACTTAAAGATGCGACATAAGCTTGCCGCCGAACGTGAGGCTGCAGCCTCTTCACGAGCCATCTTTGACAATTATTCTGCAGAGTATCGGGCTCAAATGAGTAAGCTGTCTGAAGTGGAATCTCAGGAGCTTAAACAGTCCGAGGATCTTGCTTTGATTCGAGCTGAGATAGCCAAACTCCAAAGACAAGAGCAGGATTTAGAATTAACTTTGGCTCACACTAAGCGAAAATCGGCCGATCTGAAACAATCGATCAAAATTCTTCGTCAATCGGCCGAAGCTCCTAGGGCCAAGATCTTGGATTCTCAGGAGGATGCTTCTTATTTGGCCATGCGGATCAGTTTCAACGATTACATTATTGGTACCTTCCAAGAAAAATGGGCCGAAACCCAGTCCTTAGTTGGTCAACTGGATTCGGCCATCAAGAGCCTTGGTGGGCACAGTGTTGTTCATGTCCTTTCTCCACATGTCTTGTTTCCTTTGGACCCCTCCGAAATAGAGTCCTCCCCTTCGGGTGATAACCCACCTTTGCCGATCATTCCTTCAGGTACCTTGCTTCCTTCCATTTCCTGTCGTGATTTCTCTTTTATGCTCTCTTATTTATTATTCCCTTTTCCTTCTTCTCTTCTAGGGAAAACTGGTGCTTCCTGTGGTGCTGGTTCATCGACCGTTCACCTTCCTCCTGGTGAGACTGCTGGTCCTCCTCCCTCGGTGAGTCCGAATCTGATGACATCTTCGGCTAATCCTGCTACCGCCACCTCGCGAGGTTTGGATGATGTTGTTCCTTCTGACGCCCAGGAAGACCACTAATTTGTCTTTGCATATCAGTTCTGTGTTTTGTCTTGTCCTTTGTTAAGTGTAAATTTCGGTCACTTTTCCCTTTCTTGACAGCTGTAATCGGCCTTTTTTAGACTATGTTGGCCGATACATTGTACTTGGATTCGTATCTTTCGTATCTTTTGTAATGCGATCCGTATCCCGTTAATTCCATTGTTTTCGGTCTCCTTTATTGCTGATTTCTGAATATTAGCAGCTTTTTCCGGGAATCAGCTGTAACGTTTTCCCATAAATAACATTTACTATTGACCGTTTTCTCCGCCAAGCACTTATCTCTTTTCTATAAATACCTGGCATTGTTGACACTTATCCATCACTTCCCCTTTTTTCCTTTTTTCTTATAACAATATGGATCTTCCTTCTTCCTTATTCAACTTCCTGTCTCCAGTTCCTCCATGGCCTCCGGCAAGTTTTCTCGTGCGAGGATTTCCAGACGTGATACGAAAATTTTTTGCTTATGCAACACGAGTTCAACTAATGCCCTTTTCACCATGTTCGTATGGGCGAGGATCTTTATATGTTATTCCAAATGCAGGTCTCGACGGCTATGCTGATGTGCCCCTTTTCTACTTTGCGGTTGCATATCCTGTCGGACCTTTTCTAATAAGGGACCCACTTCTTTTCCTTGCTGCACTTCTCACCTTCTTCGTCTGAGATGGTGCGGAGGCTGTACCTGAGGCGGTTGGGTCAATCGGCGGCGCTGCTGTTCTGAAATCAGTGGTCTCGCCTTCGCCGATATCTCTAGGCGGCACTTGTACAAGGCTGGGAATCCTCCCACTTCCTTTCGTTAGGACCTTTCCCTTGTATATGCCTGCTTAGTATAGGACGTTTCCCTTGTATATTGTAATTTCGGGCTATCGACGCCGCTTTCGGCCGAAGTAGCACCTTCTTTGTACTTATTCGTTCATGCAATAAAATCTTTACTTTTTGGCATCGCTGAATGTTTGATCCCATATTGATGGATAATATTTCTTCATGTATCTTGCATTAACTGGATTTGACATTTGCTCACCATTTTCGTCCACCAAGACGTACGCTCCATTCGGTAATCTTGTATGAACAATAAATGGTCCCTCCCAATTGGGACTCCACTTACCTAATCGGCCGTCCTTTTGCTTCGGCGGCCATATAACTTTCCAAACTAAGTCTCCAACTTCAAATCGCTTAAGACGAATTCGCTTATTGTACCAATCGGCCACAATATCTTTATTTTTCTGCAAATTCTCAAAGGCCTGCACTCGATTGGCATTTATCTCCAATAACTCATCTTTCATTGCACAATCATACTGTTCGGCTGACATCGAATCCGCCTGGCTTGTTCTCAAAGTCGGCACTGTTATTTCGGCTGGCAATACTGCATCCATTCCATAAGTCAGCCGAAATGGTGTGAACCCAGTAGCTGAGGTTTTGGCATTTCGATAAGCCCACAGTGCTTCAGATAACTTTTCGTGCCATTTTCTTGGTTGGTCTTCAATCATTTTCTTTATGATTCCTATTAGCTGTTTGTTTGTGGCCTCTGCTTGTCCATTTCCTTGCGGGTAATAAGGTGACGAATGTACAATTTTTATCCCGTATTCGTCCGCAAAGGCCTTGACTTTTTCTCCCACAAACACCGTTCCTCTATCTGTTAAAATCGTCTGTGGGATCCCGAATCTATAGATCAACTGTCTCTTAATGAACTCAATCACCTCCTCTTGTGAAATGCTGACATACGCCTGAGCTTCGGCCCATTTTGTGAAGTAATCTGTTGCCACTAGCACGAACTCATGTCTTTTCGACGACGAGGGATGAATTTTTCCTATGATGTCCATGGCCCATCCTCTGAATGGCCATGGTTTGATCATTATATGTAATTCTTCGGCCGGTAATTTCTGAATCGGCCCATGCTTTTGACATTCGGTGCATCCTCTTGCATATTTTTCACAGTCAGGACCCATATTCGGCCAATAATACCCCAGCCGAATAATGCTCCACTTCATCGACTTTCCTGCCCGATGTGCACCACATATTCCTTCATGAACCTCTCCCATTACCCTTCTAGCGTCTTCTTCTCCGACGCATCTGAGCAATATTCCATCAATAGCACGCTTGAATAATAATCCTCCTATTATGACGTAGTCCATCGCTTTCCGTTTTTCGGCCGGATTAGCTTCCGAAGGATCTTCTAATATCTGTGCTATCTTTTTAATCCATTCGGCCTTCTCTGTTTCGGCCAAACGCACTTCTACATTTCCTGCTATCGGCATCAACCGATATTTAGCCGCATGTTGAGCCAATTCATTGGCTTCTTCGTTCTTTTCTCTCGGGATGTATTCAATGTACACCTCATCAAATTCCTCTAACAAAGTGACCGCTTCTTCATACAATCTAATCAATTGCGAACTCTTAACCGAAAAATCACCTAGCAGTTGCTGGACAACTACTTGCGAGTCTCCTTTGACAGTGATTGCTCTGACTCCTTCTTCTATCAACCGTTGTAATCCCGAAATTAACGCTTTATATTCGGCTTGGTTGTTCGTATATGACTCTGGCAGTTGCACGAAATATTTGTATATCTTGCCCTCCGGCGTTTGCAGGGTAAACCCTGCTCCAACTCCTGAAGCGGCTTTAGAACCATCAAATGTCATTACCCATGGTTGCAAGTATACAATTCCTATCTCACCAACTTCTTTTGGCCGATCCTGATGATCGATGTCATCGGTTATCGGGTGTGTCACATGATCAGCCAGAAAATCGGCTACAATCTGTCCTTTCATAGCCCTTAAAGGTTGATATCTCAAATCGTATGCATTTAACTTCATGGCCCATTTGGCCATTCTTCGGCTACTGACCGGATCATTCATCATAATCTTAACTATGTCAACCGAAGCTACCACTATCACTTGCCTTGGTTGAATATAATATTCTAATTTCTGGCATGCATGATAAAGGCTTAAACATAGTTTATGAATCGGCGAGTACCTTACTTCGGCATCCCTTAGGATTCGGCTAAGATAGTAGATCGCCCGATCCCTTCCTTCATCGTCTTCCTGCGCCAGTAATGCTCCAATAGATTCTTCGGCCGCTGCTATGTATAATTTCAATGGCCGTCCTAAAATTGGAGGAACCAACACAGGTGGATTCATCAAGTCCTGCTTCAATTGTTCAAAGGCCTTTTGCTGGTCGATTCCCCATTTGAACTCCTCTTCCTTCTTTAACCTCAATAAATCGGTTAGTGGCTTCGACTTTCCAGCCGCATTTGCTAAGAATCGTCTCAGAAAACCGATTTTTCCAAGAAACTTTTGTAGACTTTTCTTATCATGTGGAGGTTTGGCTTCTTGGATGGCCCTGGTTTTGTTCGCATCAACTTCTATTCCTTTGTTATGTACCAGGAACCCGAGAAAATTTCCTGCCTGTACTCCGAAAGCACACTTAGCTGGATTCATCTTGACTCCATGTAGCCTCATCCTCGCGAATACCTTCCGCAAATCGTTCAAGTGGCTTTCGATATCTTTGGATCGGACCATGACGTCATCAATATAGACTTCAACACAATCCCCTATGAGGTCATGGAAAACATAATTCATGGCTCTCTGATATGTAGCTCCTGCATTCTTCAGCCCGAATGGCATCACCACCCATTCATATATCCCTATGGCGCCAGGGCATCGAAATGCAGTCTTGTGAATGTCTTCTTCGGCCATAAAAATTTGGTTGTACCCTGAATATCCATCCATGAAAGATAGCATCCCCTGTTTTGCGGCCGAATCAATCAACAAGTCAACAATAGGCATCATATACTCATCTTTTGGAGTGGCTATATTAAGATTCCTGAAATCAATGCAAACTCTCAATTTTCCATTCTTCTTTATTACAGGAACAATATTTGATAGCCATTCTACATATTTAGCTGGCCTAACAAACCCGGCCGCTAACAATTTCTCTATTTCTTCTTTTATTTTTGGGACTATTTCGGGCGCTGCCCTCCTGGCCGGTTGTTTATGCGGCCTGAACCCTTCTTTGATAGGCAGCCTGTGCTCTACAATCGACCGCTCCAATCCTGGCATCTCTGTATAGTCCCATGCGAAACAATCCTTGAATTCGACTAGTACCTCCTTGAATCGGCTTGTCATCTGCTGATCAAGATTCGCACTCAATGGGATCTCCCTTGGGTGTTCGTCTGTACCAACATTGATCATTTTCAAGGGGTCTTGAGCTTTGAAATCCGGCGTTCGCTTTGGAATTGCGTCTATTAAATCGCTCCATCCTGCTTTGTCGTCTGAAACTTCGAGTTCGGCCGATTCGAACTCGATCGCTTGATTCGGTTGTGACTCCATCATTTACTTTCTTCTTCGACTGGCCGTTCATCGGCCTGGTACCTGATTTCAAACCCCAAATCAGTCCAATCACACTCGATCACTTGCGGATACCGATCCCCTACCACTGCTAGGAATGGTTGAATCGGTTCTTCATATAACACCGCATCAATTCGTCCGGCTGAGCTGACTGGAAATGGAGGTTGATCTCCATCCACTTCTTCTACTGTGCCATCTTTCTTCCAGAACCATACTTTCTGGTGAAGCGTCGATGGCAAACATCGGGATGTATGAATCCAGCATCGGCCTAATAGGGCCGCATACGGAACTTCTGCATCCACCACAAAGAACATGGTCGGAATTGATATTGTTCCGACCGTTACATCCACCAGTATACATCCTTCGGCCGTGGTTTGAGCCCCCACAAAACTCATTACCTTCATTCTCGTAGGGAGTAAATCTTCCTTCGAGCGGCCTATCTTCGCTAACGTGGATAGTGGCATGATATTAACTGTGGCTCCACCATCGATAAACATTCTCCTGAGTGGTCTCCCATTGACCCAACCTTTAACGTATAAAGGCCTCACATGCTGGGACATTTGCGCAGTTGGAGGCAAAATCGTACCTGGTTGAGCTTCCGGAACGAATGCCTTATATCCTTCCTCAAAAGATTTCTCTATTTCGGCTTCTGGCCGAAATACCTCAAGTTTATCGAAACAGAAATCCACTATGGGTTCTTCGTCACCATAGTATTCCCCATCCTTTTGACAAAAAACCACCGCTGGTTCGGAATCCGACCAGTACTCCTCTTTCTCTTCGGTGGTTACTGTCACCATATTCGCACTAGACCCGAAGTCGAATTTAAACTGCCCAACAGGGGGTGTATCACTATTCGGAATGATAGTTGTCTTCGGCTTCCACTCCCTGGTTCGGACTGGTCTAGGCTTCCATTCCTCTTTCGATTTCGGCTGTTCACTTTCAACTTTCGGCTGTATTACTTTTGGCCGAAATTCAGTTTTGTTCTTCAGCCGATCCTGTCCTTCTTTCGGCTTCCTCTCTTCTTTTGATTCGGACCTCAAACGAGCCGAAAATACCCTATTGAGTATTCGTCCTCCCGAGAATGAACAATCATCAGGGAAGTCCTCCTCCATATGCATCATATCATACTCCTCTTGCTCAGAAGCAGCAGCTGCTTTAAGCCGTTGCATTCTTCGTTTGAAAGTACGATATGATCCCTTTCCTTTTGGGACTTTCCTCTCCTCTGCCCTCCAAGCTGAATGGTCAAATCGGCGTTGATCGAAATGCCTTCTTTCTGGAGAGTTTCGGACCCATCGGCCTACCTGAGTATTTGCTGGTGGCCTTCTAAGCTTTTTCATTTCGGGGCTAACAGCTTCTTCCGGTACTGTGATCTGTATCACAGTCTTTCCATTCTGTTTATCGGCTGTTAACTTCATCTCTGAGTCCCATCCGTTGGTTATGATTTTCAACGTTGGTCTCTCACTCTTATCTCCAACCTCGATCTCCTGATGTCTCTCCGATTGCTTGATCCATTCTTTCACCTCATAATTCCCCAATCGGTCAAAAACATCGGTAACTTTCTCCTTTCCCTTCGGAGATCCTAGCCTTTTCCATACTCCTGACTTCTGAGCCGATGGCTGATCCCCAAGCCGATCGTGCACAGAGCTCTTGCTAGATGATGTTTGATCCCCCAATCGGTCATGCACCGATTTATTCTGGTTGGGCTGCACCATCACCATGTTGGCAGCCGGGAACGGATTCTTATCGACTGCCATAAGCCTTTCTGGGAACTTCAGCTTCCCATCATCAACATGCTTCTGAATCAGCTTCCTAAAATGCCCACAAATGGCCGTGGAATGAGTAGCCGATCCGTGGAACCTGCACCATCCGGCTTCCAACTGATCCTTGGTAGGCTGCGGATGGTTTCCTTTAAACTCTAGCAATCCATTCTTCTGGCAATAATCAAATATTTCGTCCATTTGTGACAAGTCGAAAGAGTAAAACCTTTGAGATTCATCTCCTCCTTCTTTCTCCTTGCCTCTGGCTGGCCGAAGTGCTGGACACGTCATAGGCTTCTTTATGATTAACTCTGCCCTTGCGACCTCGGCTAAAGCAGGAACGTCTTCCGCATTGTACTCTTCCTGAATTTCACATCTATCCAGAGATTCAGCAAATGAGGCAGCTGATTGGATAGGTTGTGACCTTCCGCCTTGACTTCGGCTTGATTTGAAAGCCGCCTGTTCCGCCAGATATGTCTCCATCCTTATCGCTTCAGCCGTCAATTCGGCTACCGTCCTTGGTCTTGTTACCATCAATCTGTCCTTGATGGCAAACTTCAAATTCTGCTTTAAGATTTGAATATATTCATGCTCAGGCAGCATTGTCTTCACCTGAGCCTTCACTGCATAAAATCTCTCAATGAATTCAGTAACCGATTCAGACGCCTTCTGTTTGGTTGACGTCAGATCAACTACCGAGACTTCCGGACTAGTATTATAGAATCGGTCATGAAATAACCGCTCCATTTCGGCCCAAGTATTGACCGATCCTGCTGGCAAGTTAATGTACCACTCGAATGCTGGGCCAGTTAATGACAAACTGAACAATATCAGCTTGTGAAAATCATTTTGCGCGATTCTGGTACATTGAGCTGTAAATCGGCCGATATGCTCGATGGTAGAGCGGCCGACTTCTCCAGAAAAAGTGTTGAAATCTGGAACCTTCACCCCTCTAGGCAGTGGATACTGCTCCTCGATGTAATCCGGATAAGGTTTCCGATACATCGGCCTATTCTCCTGGCCGATGAGATTCCCAAACTGTGTGCGAATAATCTCGGCAATCAGCTCTCTGTCAACCAATTGTGGTGGATTCTGCTGAAGTGGTGCGTATTGTTGTTGAACCACTGGAGCAGGCGGTTGAGCTACTGGTTGAGGCGGTTGATTCTGTTGCTGATCGTACCTCTGCTGCGGAGGAACAAAAGGCCGAGCTCCATGCCCTCCTGGCGGCCTAAAGGCCTGCTGCTGAAAATTGTGATTATTTTGCGGTGGATTCTGCACCACTGGAGCTTGCTGCGCTCCCATCGGATACATACTCCTCGCAATTTCGGCTCTAAACATGGCTGGCATCGCTGCCAGGATATTTCCTTCGATTTGACGAACCGAGTTGGTAACCGCCGCCTCCACCATAAATTGAACCTGATCTCGGAATCGCGGGGTTAAATCATCATTTGAAAACTCCTGATTATGGAAATGTGATGGTCCGGGGAACCCTGGGGGGAATTCTCCGGCTTCTGGTGCGCGCTCTTCCTGAATCGGCGGCAAATCAGTCCTCGCCGCCGTGTTTGCTGCTGGAGTTGCTTGTTCAAACGCCATTTTGCGTCCCACTGGGCGTGCCACTGTTTGGCTCTGGTGTAGCCAAGGACCTTTTTCTCCTCAAGGGAGGCTATCGGAAAAGGATCAAACCGATTACGGGTTCGAATTAACAATAATGCGCCCACAATTGAATGAATCTTCCTTGAATTGATCAACAATAACACGATACAACGGAGAATCTGCCTGTTGTTAAGAAACAACGGCGGAATTCACCAAAAACAGAGAACCAAACTACCAGCTGCTAAGGAGCAACGGTGGATTTGGAAATGGTAACCGCTACAAACTAGGCTAAATTCTAAGGAAAGCTGTAAAGGAAAGCTGTAAAGAAAGCAGTAAAGATAACAAGGAATTAAAATTGATAAAAGTAATTTGGGGGGTTGGATTGATCTCTCTGATTTTGAGTGTGTCGACCCCTATTTATAGCCGGAGCTGGAATAACCGCTCTCCGGCTAACTCTTCTGAGCCGACTTCTTTCTCTCTTCAATTCGGTTGTTTTGGTTTCGGCTACTTCTTCCCATTTCGGCCGAAATCTTTGTCAGCTTCGATTTCCTTCCTTCGGCTTACTATGTACTTTCGGCCCTACTAATCTTGAGCCCACCTTCTTTTTGGACTTCCTCCTTCTCCCGGCCCATGTCTTATGGCCCAATAGTTCTTTCGCGGCCCATTATTTCGTATGGCCCCAACAGCATCCAATAATTTCGAAGCAAGAGACCAAAAAATATACTCCTACTACTATTCACTACAAGAAAATTCAAAAATACCGACCGAAATTACCGACCGTCAGGTTGCGGGTCGGATTTACCGACCGCAACACCGACCGCACAGGGTGGTCGGTAAAAAAGAGCCGTTACTGGGGCCCGGCTTTTATGGCAACCACTGCGCCGACCAACATTATTGCGGTCGGTATTACCGACCGCATTACCGACCGCATATGCGGTCGGTACTTTTTTTAATTTTTTTTTTAAATTTTAATTATTTTTTTAAAAAAATATAATCTACCGACCGCATTACCGACCGAATATTCGGTCGGTAATTTTTAAATTTTTTAAAAATTTTAATTATTTTTTTAAAAAAAGTATAATCTACCGACCGCATTACCGACCGAATTTGCAGTCTCTAAAATTTTTTCCATTTATTTTATATTTTTATAAAATATTTTTTTGATTGTTTTACAATTTTGATTATTTATTTATGGAGCCATTTAAATTTATTTATTTTATAATTTAGTTATTTATTAAATAATATAAAGGAAAAAATAAATATTAAAAATGTTTTTTTTTTAATTATAGATATATAGATATAATTATAATTTTGATTCATTTCTTAAATTTAATTAGTAATTTAATTAATTTTACACATTTAATTTAATTTAATTAATGAATTATTTTACTATTTATGTAATTAATATCAGTTTTATTTTATTATTTTTTTAATTAATTTATGCATTTATAGTTACATATATTATATATATAACACAATGCATATAATGACATGAAAGTTTGTGCGTCCGGGTGGCACGCGCGTAGGTGAGAACCCATGAAGATAAGGGTTCGAATCCTCTCTTCAACATTTGGGGAGTACTTGTGAAGGATTTATTATATATGAAACATGGCGGGTATTCATTGGTAATGTGAAGGGTTGGCAAAGTGGTTAGGGTTGAGGATGGTAGTGGTGAGGTCGGCGGTTCGAGCCCTCCCAGGGACATCTTTTTTTTCATAAAATAGAATTACCGACCGCAATTGCGGTCGGTAATGCGGTCGGTAACTTTCTCCGGGACCTCTTGGGACCAGAGAGTTACCGACCGCATTTGCGGTCGGTAATTCGGTCGATAAATATACCGACCACCGTTTGGTCGGTAATTCGGTCGATAGGTTTCCGACGGCAAATTTTTTTGGTCGGAGAAAAATTACCTACCAAGGAATTACCGACCGACCCATTCGGTCGGTGGTGCGGTCGGTAAGGCCCGAAACGACCCGCATCCCGGGGGTTACCGACCGCACGTGCGGTCGGTAAACGCAGTTTTTCTTGTAGTGATTATTGAGAATTGTAAGTTAGTAACATAACTCTTTGAATTGTAGAATCATACACATGGTAAGACATCAATATATAATTCAAAATGGTTTAAAAGGCTTAAAATTTAGTCAAGCATTTAGTAATTTGAAGCATTCATTGTTTTTTTTTTTTTTTTTTTTTAAAGAGTGATACTTATGTCATTATGTGTCGGCAAAAGTGTGTGGAAGCTCAAACCATACAAATTACAAAGGGGATAAAGGTGAGGGATAGGGGCCGGGTGGGGATCGAACCCACAACTTATGATTGGGAGACGAGAGAACTTGACCACTAGGTAAGTCCTTAACCCCTTAAAGCATTCATTGTTGATTGTTAATCATTGTCTTGTTTCTTCTCCACAAATTTAAAAGGTGATGATCAAAACTAGAATGAACGTACTCCCCAGGCGGGGAGAAAAAAAAAAAAAAAAATCCAGTTAACTCAACCAAATCATGCAACAAAATTTCGAACGTTAGAGTAACCAATCATACTAAAACCGCTGACAAATTTCACTAACAAAGGACAATGCATGACGCAAACTTCTGTGTGCGCCATTTTTTAGGATTGGATTTAGTATTTTAAGAATATGGTTTTAATATAGTATTTAATAATTTATATACTATTATAGATATGTGTGTATGTATGAATATAATGTTATGTAATTATTGTGTAGGCTAACAACCTAGCTAATGGATCATCTACTCAGCCTATTGAGATTTCATCATGCCGAATTAATTGGATCGAATCAATCAAACAATTGAGGAATGTGAAGAAGCAATATAAGAAAAACACGAACACAAAATTTACATCGAAAACCTAAATAGAAAACCACGGAAGGTAACATCAATCAATATATTCACTAATAATATGATATTGTAGTACAAAATCTCCAGCCCTCAAATGGATATCGTACCAAAAACAGATTTCATTGAAAATCATATACTTTAGTATTTTCTTTTTCTAATGCCAGATTTTTTTTTTAAGGAGTCATTGAAGGCCTGGAAAGGGATGGCGGGAGTCTATGCTACACAATTACAAAAGGGAATAAAAGAAAGGGATATGGAACGGGTGGGAATCGGATCTCCAATCTTCCGTTGGAAGTGAATGGACTTGACCCAGATTTGAGGCATATATAATTCCAACAGGGTAAATTGGGAAATGATATAGTATACTATACGTTGTTAGATTACCTCATAGAAACGAGTGATTGACATTGTATGATTCATGTATCGTGTTTAGTCCATTCTAGATATATGAAGTATTAAATTAAATGAGTTAATTTAGGCATAGGAAGGTTTGACAAATTGCTTTCACACATATAGATATACATGTACAGCTGATAAAATAGTGTATCTTTTACGTATTTAGGACATGACTCATGAAGCTGGGATTGAATTGCTTACACCATTTTAGTTTATGTACTGTATATCTTTTATCTATATGACTATATATAATCCAGAAAGAAACATGAGGTAAGGGTTTTAATTTAATTTGATAACTATGGTGTCCAAATTAAAGTTGACGTACACATATATATATAGGTTTTTTTTTTTGCTTTTAGCCCAAATAGGCCGGGAAATATATATATAGGTTAAAGAGGTTAAAGAGAATTATTATTATTATTATTATTATTATTATTATTATTATTATTATTATTATTATTTTATTGTCGTCCACATCTAACCTAAATACATATATGTATATATACTGGCCATGGGCTTACCAAAAAAAAAATACATATATATATATTAAAACTGGATAGTATATATAGAAGTGGTTTTTAAGTGTTATTGCATTTCATTATAAAACTGTATTAATTTTTGTTTAGCTAGACATTAATTTTTTTGGTAAACGTGACACTTATGTATCGGTAAGGTATGTGGGGCCCAAACTACACATACATTAATTGAATATACGTGATGAATAATTAGAAATATATATATATATATTATAGTTAATTATTGAACATATATTACTTCGATTCAATTGTTAAAAATATTGTTGGTCCCAAAAATAAAGTGCAAGATGAGCAATTCAAAAAACAAGAAAATAATAATACCAGATTTGTTTAAGATTAACAAGAACTACGTTTACGGATTCCAATCCAAGAAATAAACTGAAGATCCATCATAAGAACATCTATAGAACTTATTCGAACAATCTTTGTAAAATTTATCTAAACAGCATCTTCTGGAACTCATTGATTATCTTGGCCATCTTCACGAACATCAATAGGTAGGTACCTGTTTAATTTTATTTTTTTTAATTGGTTAAATTCTAAAACAATTCGATTATTAAATCAATGCAGCTTAATTATTTTATTATTTTAGAACTAATAAAAACTGATGATATATATGTACACACACAAAAAAGAATGTTGCAACTTGCAAGGCGATGACAGATTTATTCACTTTGGGTACGTTTGGTACGGGTATTATGATATGATGTATTAGGGTGTATAGTATTAAAATTATGCACTATAAAACGTATTTGTGTTTTCGGCGGCCTCATAAATTGTGTATATAGAAATGTTGATTTCAATTGCAAATTTTAACCCCAATCATTTTCCCTTCCACTATATCCCACCAAAAAAAAAAAATAAATCCAATTATATTCATTTTCACATCACATTATACTATATTATACCAAAAAAATAAAATATATGATTAAGTGTTGATTATATATCCGCATGATTTTGGGTTCAACACTAATTGTAAACTTCATCCAAAATAACGTTTTACAATTAGAAGGCTGAGGCTCAAACCACAATTATATATATATATATATATATATATATATATATATATTTGGCGTAGCCTGAGTCGGAGAAACACACCTCTACTGTATGATGATAAGAGTCCTATATACTCCCTCCGTCCCGCGAATTGTGGCTCATTTCTTTTGGGCATGGTAATTTATGTGGTGGGGTGTGGTGAGGTTTAGTGGTTAAAATGATGTGGGTATTTGAGTTTAAAATTTAATGAATTTTGACTTTCTTTATTATTTAACTTTGACAAAATATTATTGTAATGATTTAATTAGAGAAAATATTCAAGTGTGATCTTGTTAGAATCGTCTAGACATCTAGATTTAGAATATATATTTTATATAATTTTTATTTGTACCAATTTTAAAATATGAAGAATTAAAGAAATGCAAGGCACTTTGTGTAGAAAAATAAAAGTGTATTGGGAGTTGTGCAGAATACTAGTAAGAGTGATTAATTTTAATGGGATTTAGAAACCATTAACATTCTAATCATATTTATATTAATTAAATTTATCTAAAAAGGGAAAGTTGCCACAATTCGTGGGACAGCCCAAAAAGGAATACGAGCCACAATTCGTGGGACGGAGTGAGTACTTATTATTTAAGCCAATTACTATTATCTATATTCATTAATTTTTAAATGAAAAATATCTGGATATGTTTTTTCAGCAAAAAGCTAAGTATACATGAATTAATCGGTTTTTACATGATTTTTGTAGCAATATGTATACATATATATTTGGGTTAAATTTTCATAGTTGGCAAGGCAAACATGAGCAATTATGGCATTAAATTTGAGGTTAGAATTTTGAGGTTGTCCGTATTGTATATTTGTTTGGAAGCATGCATATTTAGAGCATATAGCAAATTCAATCAGTATATTCTCTCACAATTCTCTCTCCGAATTTGCTATCTGCTAGCGGATCCGCTGACTCGACTCCCAAACATCCCCACAGTATAATGCAGTCTATAACATGGCCAGTTAATGGAGTTAGGGGAGGTCAGTAATTATATTAATTTAAGTTGCTGCAGGTATATTAATTGCCCTTTTCCCCTCTTTAATTTCACCTATATTATTAATACCACTACTAACAGTTTGTTTTACTTTGATTTCTCAATTAATTTTTACTACTACTACTCATACTATTAAATGGAGTTAGGGGAGAGATAAGAAATCGCTGTCACCCTAGCTATAGATAATTAATAACACACCTTATAATAATAATAATTAATCACCAATATTTTTAACTACACATTTATAAATTCCAACTTACACCATAAATCCCAATAAATGACGTACACACCAAATTAAATCTATTTTTTTTCTCATAAAAATCAATAAAATAAAATTTCTACACAGAACCTGCATAGCAAACAATACATATGATACATACAGAAAAACTTATTAGTGTAATTGATTATTTGTCCATTTAATTAAAATAAATTTGGGCATCCCACATACGCAATAGAATTTAATGATGGTGCACAGAATGAGTAATGGTGTTCAATCAACAATGTATAGTTGGACTTTCTTAGACATTTAATTTGGCTTTTGTAATTATAGCTTGAGTAATGGATTTGTGTACAATGTATAAACCGATACATACACATACACTAATGTAATGTACAGTATGTAATAATAGTCATGCTTATCAAATACTACTCCCTCCGTCCTACCCCAAGTGTCTTGTTACTGTTGGGCACGAGAATTAAGGTAGAGTTGGTTTGTGAGTATATGGTGGGGTCCACATAGTTGTTGGAGGGGAAAATTATTTCTATTTATAGAAAGAAGACACTTGTAATGGGACATCCAAAAATAGTAAGTAGGACATTTGGAATGGGACGGAGGGAGTACTACTCAATTTATACACCGACTCGGTAGGCAATGAATGAAGGCTGCTCAAGATTGAAGACCTTTCATGCACTTAATTCATGTAATTGCAATTTTGAAATAAAAATGAAATTATAAATATATACTATATATATTGCTATTTATATAGTTTTTTTTTAAAAAAAAAAGAAAAAGAAAAGCCAAAGTAGATATTTTTAAAATAAATGTAAATATATTTTAAAATGGAGGGGGATTTAATTACTAGGTGCAATTTCTCTCATACCTGCAACCGTCTTGGTAGTACTAGTATTTTCTATTTCTCCTCCTACCAATTTATTACATTTCCAGTTCGATTTTATTACACACCTCTCACTCACTGTAATAATTATTACTATTAATTTAATTAAGTTTGAAAGCAATCCCCACCCCCCACCCCCCAAGTTCTCCCTGTTATATATGTGTGTATATATACATGCTCTAGAAAAGGGGCCAAAACCAACAACCTCAGCCACTTCCCCAAGTAAAGTAGGGCTGTGCCGTCCGTCGCCACCGGCCCTGCCCGCCGCCGCGACGACAACGTTTCATATCTTTCCAGTTTCTACTACTAGCTAGCTGCCGCTTCAGCTTTCTCCGGTAACACGTCGTCGTCATCAATCGTCTCTTATCGACTTTCTTTCCTTTTCGTGTTTAATTACTCCTTACTTTATGGAAGTAGTATAACCTAATTGCGGTTTTGGCTTTTTTTGCTTTTTCTTATTATTACAACAGGCCTTCAGGGTCAAAATTCAATCAATCAATCAATCAGAGATCGGAATGAGTCGAAGGAACAATCACAACAACGGGCCAAAACCAGACCTGAAGCTGAATCTATCCCCGGGAGGCGGGCGTCCCCGTGGCCGTGGGGAGTCCCCGCCGGGACGGTCACGGACGGCTTCCCCGCCGTCACCGCAGAGTTCGTGCGTGTCATCGGAGGAGGAGGAGGGACAGGGGGGGCAGTACTCGACGAGCCCATCAGAGGCGACGTCGTCGATGATGTTGGTGGGGTGCCCCCGTTGCCTGATGTACGTCATGCTGTCGGAAGAGGACCCTCGCTGCCCTAAATGCAAGAGCACCGTTCTCCTCGATGTCATCCAAGAAAACAAACCGGCGCCGCAAGCGCCTTCCAGGAAGACCAGGAGGACCTGATGATTTTCATCATCATTACTCAATTTTCACCCCCCGAAAAAAAAAAGAAAAAGAAAAAAGAACAGAATATAAATTATCATCACTATTATATATATAGTATTTATCTTATTAATTTCTAGTTGTAGCCTGGATTTGTGAGTGGCACTATTGGTGCTCCATTTCTGATTGATTCAGTTTGAAAACGGGAATGGAGCCTTAATAGTGCTACCTTTTTGTTTTGGTTTTTATTTCTTCTTCTCCACCTTTAAGTTGTTAGGTAATTAAGAAATTGCTGGGTGCAGATTTTGGGCAATATTCAGGGGAGAAGTCGTACTACTACTATATATATGTATGGATGTTGATCATGTGCCCGAAATTTTCTCGTCACAATGTTAGGTAATTTCCTGACCCATTTTGGGGTTCTTCTGGCACCAAATCGAAGCCACGAACACTTTGTTTTTTTAGGGTTTTGTTTTATTTCCAAGGATTGCTTTGGAAATAAGGAAATTAAATAATGAATCACTTATTACCAATTTCCAATCTTGAGAGATATCATTGATAACTCGTGAAGCAATTAATATAAGATAAAGAAAACAGCGAGAAAACCAATTTTTAATTATATATACCACCCACTATTATTATCTTTAAAAAAAGTAGGAGTATATATAGAAACGTCTTTCGAGTGGTTCAACGTCGACATTGCAATTAAGCAGAGGAAATTAAATCAATGAAATGACAAGCTAGCTAGTAGTGTGCATGTGATGTAGTAATAATTAATTATATTAAGAGGTCAAACAAGTTAGTAGTAATGATTTGTGAATAGGAGAAGGGGTAATTGTGTAAATGCTCAATCGTGATGGGTAGTTCGAGAATTGAAAAAATAAAATAAAAAAATAAAAAAGGGGGAGGGGACTCATGGAAGAGCATTAAAAATGAGAGAAATAAATAAAATTAAATGCATTAATAGGAGGAGTAATAGGGACGGTTGAGAATAATGAGGCCATTGCGTCACATGATAAATTAAATACGTTTGTATGCAAGAGTTGAATTCATTGTTCATATTCATCTTCAACCATTTTCTGTGAGCCTAGCTTGCTTCAAAAGGGGCACATAGTAATAATTTATTTATAGTATATATTGAAAATTAATGATATATGTATGTGACAATCAATGCCCTTTTGAGGTTTGAGCTGGCTTTCATCTAAAAAAAGGAAAAGTACTGAATCGTTATTTTGAATTTAATTTCCGACTTTCAGACAACATTATTATGTGAGATTGTGAGTTACTACATAAGTTAACAACGAAGAAGTCGATTGTTTGTGCATGGATGCATTTTTCGATTTCTGCTTTAGTTGGGATATATACAAAAACCTAATTACAAACAAGAACAAAATCTAAAGAGAAAAAAGATGATGATGATGATGATGATGATGATGATGATTATTTAATACGACGACCAAACTGGCTTTAGATACTTTCAGCTTCGAAAAGTGCAAATTGAGTTCCGAAGATCTTTGCAGGGTTGTTAGGGCAGATCAGATATTTTAGAGTTCACATGTATGTTCTTCCTATTTTATGTTGTTTTTAGTTGTCGCCCTCTCTTTTTGGTTTATTACCAGTCTGATTTTTGTTTTACTTTGTGCTTCATATAGTACTACAGTTTGTAGATAGACTGTAATTTAATTATGTATGTATGATAGATATTGTACTTGTTGGTGTGACATTTATATATAAATAATCCTTGGGGATTACTTAGTTTGGTTGCAAGTTGAATTCTTTTGGCAAACATTGGAGTTGTTAACAAATGGAATGAGGTTATAGCAGCCAGTTTGTAATAGAATATTCCCTATTATGGTTGGTCGAACAACTTCTTTGTGATTGTCTCACTGTATAATTTTATTATTATTATTTTTTTCTTTTTGAGTAAAGTTCCTTTAAGTTTTTAGGACTGTTGAATTTCAATCTATTATTGAATATAGGTAATAGTAGATTATTGAAATTGTATAGTTAATTATTAAAAATATTTTATTAGTAACTTGTTAAAAATAAAAATATGTATTTTTATCATTTTAATATTAAATTATTATTGAAACCATAGTTGTTAAGATCTCGATCCTGATCTTATGATCTTATGATTTTACGATCACAGTTCTCTAAAACGATCCCGATCCTTGTAGGATATTAAAATTAATAAGATCTGGATAAGATCCCAATCCTGATCCCAGAATCTTACGATCTTATGGTCATACTCTCTTAAACGCTTCTACGATCATACCCTCTTAAACGCATAAAATTTTTGTAGGATTTTATGATTTGGGATCAAAGTAACTTATTTTCTTTAATTTTAAACTTAAGAACTTGTACTCCTTATGTATGATGTGTAAAAAAATATAATATGTATGTATTTGGAAATATTTTATGTTTAATTGTGATATTTTCGTATTGTATTGTATTAATTAACAATCAAGATTCATAAACACACGAAATAATCCTTTTACTTGTTAGTATACATAATTGAGTTTATCCATTATTGCAATTTCATAAGATCTTATGATTTCGATTCGATCCTACGATCCCGATTTTGCAAAGATAAAAACGATCCCATATAGAATCCCGATCTTAACAACCTTGATTGAAAATATAATGGTTAAATCAACGCAAATAATTGTTTATTTAATTTCTTCAAACCGTCAGAATGCTTCGATTTACAGCAATTGTAAGTAATTAAGATTTTGAATGAAGTCATGTGCAAGTAAAGTAGAAAGAAACCTCATTAAGTACTTCTAATTAATAGTATTACTAAGGTGGTAGGTAAATGCCTTACCGTATAATATTTTTATTTTTATTCTTTGGTAAGCTGGCTTAGCAGCTTAGCTTATATAATTGAAACTAGGATGAGGATAAATTTGGAAAAATACAAAAATAAAAATAAAAATATTTTTTTTTTGTGTCCTCTCAGTATATAATTGGATCAAATGGTACTCCATATATACAGTTTTGAATATATTTTGTATACATAATTATGTTAACAAATTAATCCAAATTATCCAACAAATGCATAGCTTATAATTATGTATGTATGTATAATGTATTGTTTGTTAAGTGTTGAGTACTCCAATCAATAAAATTGCAATTGATTCCTATTTAGGCCCTGTTCTCTATGCCTTAATTTTTCTGGTCTGATCTGAATTTATAAGACCTGGTCTGGTCTGATCTTAATTTGTCTGGTCTGGTCTGGTCTGATCTGATTCCATCTGATCTAGTCTGATCTGATCTGAATTGATCTGGTCTGATCTAGTCTGATCTTATTTTATTTATATTTTGATTCTAATTAGATTTATGGTAATAATAATAATAATAATAACAATAATAATAATAATGATAATAATAATAAAATTAATAATTAATTTATTTATTATAATAATAATAACAATAAATTGGTAATTATTAAAAAATAATTTATTAATAAATTAGTGATTAGTTTATTATTATTATTATTATATAATAATAATAATTAATTGTTTTTATTATTATTGTTAATTATTACTATTAATTACTAATACAGTATTTATTATATATTAGTATTTTCAATAATAATTAATTATTAATAGTTAATTAATTATAATTATAATAATAGTTAATAAAATAATAATTATTGAGAGTTAATTACAACTATTATTAATAATATTATTATGATTATTATTGTTATTATCATTATTATATATTTTAAACATATTTAATGAAAGTATTTAAAACTATATTTTGAAAGTATTTATAATATAAAATATATTAAGAACGTGACTAGTATATTTAAATAATATTTTGTGAGCAAAAGAATATTTTTAGAAATATTTTTAAATAACTACAATATAAATAATATTTGTATTGCTATATTTTTTTGCTTTTTATAAAAAAATATTATATGTAATTATATAATTTTATTATAATGATCTGATCTGGTCTGGTCTGGTCTGGTCTGAATGTTTCTGGTCTGGTTTGATCTGATCTGATTTGATCTGGTCTGATCTGAATGTTTCTTATCTGATCTGATCTGATCTGATTTTGAGAAAAAATAAGTAATAAATCCTGAAAATAAGTTCTAGAGAAAGGGCCTTACTCCGTCTGCCAACTGTAGATCAATCACTACTATCCTTGATATCAAAACTGCGACACTAATACAGCACTACTATATATACACAGTAGCATCTAGTTTTAAAGTTTAGTTGATGTATATATATCGATCGATTCAAGATTAAAAGGAAAATGTAACCACGACACAAATCTACTATTTGTACGTGTTCGTTATAGTAGTAATACAATATGTCATGCTGATGAGCCATGACACAACACAAATCTATTTGTGTCCCTTCTTGCTTTGTTTGATGTTATCCTATCCACTCCGCATCTTTTTTAGTTTCTACACACTGAATATTGACGTGGCCGTTGACTTTTGACCGCTGTCAGCCACGTCACCTGACGACTTTCCAACGGTGGCGCGCGGGCTGGTCCATTGATCCATCCATTGTCGCCTGTCGGCAGCCCAATTGAGGCTTTGGTGGGCCTTCACAGAATTTTGTGAGCTGCTGCTTCTCTTCCTACTTCTATCTTCCTTAAGTTCTAATCAATTAATTAACGTAAAAATAGGAAAATGGTCGTTATATTCTTTTATATCTATATTTATGTTCGACTAAATCCAATTTTTTGAATATTCTAACTCAATTTACTCTTTGATGTTTTCAGAATTAATAGATTTTAAATTTTTACTCAAGAAAGTCGGTCGACTATTAGAGTTGATTGATTTTATATAAATTTTATATAGATTTGGCTGACTTATATAGAATTTTTAGAAAATTTTTTATTGTTTGGAGATATTTTGTACTTCCTCCATTCTTGTGAAACTGAAACGTTTCACTTTTTGGTACTGTTCATTATTCAACTTTGATTCAAATTTTTATTATAGTTATACAAGAAAAAACATACTCAAGTAAGATCTTGTTGGATTCGTCTTATTTTGAAGTTTTTGAATATCAATCTTTTATAATTTTTTTGTGTACACAATTTAAGTTATTAATCATCAAAGATATGCATTGGATTACGTGCTAATGGTGAATGTTGCAGTTTTAAGAAAACAGAGTTAGTATAATATATTTTTAAGAGAATCTAATAAAATTTATTTATGAATAACTAAAATTCTGTGAATATTTTTAAAATTTTTTAAATCTATATTGATACTTGTAAAAAAAATTTATAAAATTAAAATTCATGTTGAATAGCTCAATCATTATAAACTTCTAAAAATTTAAATTAAATATATCTAAATTTTCAAAATACAAAAAAAAATAATAAAATAAAATTGTTCTTTGGGAGGTGTCCGCCTTGAGAGATTAGTCTTGTCTTCGAATATCTACCCAATCCTATTCAAGAGATTAGTCTTGGTTATTTTTTTTTTTTTTATGAACCGTCTGGGAAGGTGGTGGGAGCTCATACCACACAATTACAAAGGGGAATAAATGGGAGGGATAGGGGACCCGTGGAAATCGAACCTCCAATCTTCCGTTGGAAATCATAGTATTTAACCCCTTGGGCTAAGTCCTCATCCCATTAGTCTTGGTTGTTGGGTTAGGATACCACCTAAAAAATGAAAAATAAAAAAATAAAAAATTATTCCCACTCCACTTTTGGTTTTCCCATTTCCGAGTCCACAACGCCTCCACAACCTCAACCTCGCAGTTGCGTTTTGTTTCTTTAGATTCTCTCGAATTCACCCCTTTTTCATCGTCTCTATTTTCTATCTTCAATCGGATCGTTCTCTACTCTGGAACCAATTCACGATATTAAACCATGACCCTTGGTTCGGGAGGATCCAGCGTTGTTGGTAATAAAAAATGGCTTTGTTTTTTTGCTTCTCGAATTGTGTGTGTGGTTTTTTTTTTTTTTTTTTTGTCGATTTTTATGATTGCCTTGGTTATTCTGCAAATGGGTCGTTCAAGTTTTGTGGATTTTAGTATCTGCGGTTTGACAAGTAACTCTTTTATTGAGGAGCTAATGTTCTACTATATTTCTGAAGAGTGTAATTCCGTTTATTTTGATTAATATTAATCTATTTTTAAATGGGTATATGTTCTTACGGGATTATTGATTATTTAAATGGGATGGATCCTTTTTGGTGCACTGAATGAGATGGCTAACTTTTAGTTGTGGTTTTGTAACCTGACTGTTTGCTTCAATTTGCTTCAATGCTTTTTATGCTTCTTGGTTCTGATTTCTGAATTGACTGAAAGTGGGCTTATAAGAGTTTCATTCTGAGTATTATCCAGTGTTATTCCTTGATCTTCGGCTGCAAATTGTTTTAGCATCACGAAAGCCGGTTCTGCATGAATAAATTGGCTAATGTTGAATTGGTGAAAAATGAAACTTTTTGTTGTGTGGTTTGAGTACCTCTTCACCTGCTGTAGATCGAGCAAAAAACATGGAGCATCTCAAATATATGCTTGTGTGCAGTACCTCGAAACTTCAGGTTGTTGGAGGAACTTGAGCGCGGTGAGAAGGGTATTGGAGATGGTACCGTAAGCTATGGAATGGATGACGGGGATGATATTTACATGCGTTCATGGACCGGCACCATTATTGGTCCACACAATGTGAGCACCCGTCACTGCTTATATTTATCATCTCATTGTAATGTGTAATTAAATTTGGGCCGGTATGCCTTCATTCTATTTGATTATTGTACTTCTTTCATTGTTGTGGGTTTTGAGGGAACCTGTAGAATTTTCTTAGTTCAAACATTACGAAATTATGATTGCTTTTTCTGCCTTTCATAAATTGTTATGCAGAGATTGTTCTTAAAAATTTTCTCTTGGCCTGTTTAAGGAACAAGGATGGAGTATTTCATTGAGAATGTTATTTCTGTGGCAAAGGGTTCTGTTTTTATGGTAATTCTTGAAGCCAGTTTTCTAAGATGTAGAATTCTTAAAAAATAAATCCAACATGGCTGTGACTTAGGGTGTCAATTCTGGTAGATTCTCGATTCTTGTCTTGATGAATGAGTTTCTTCTTTGTTGAGGGTTACATATGTTTGGAATATTTTAATTGATGCCTCTATTAAAAATAATCTATTGCTTTCTAACACATTGTGTTCTGCAGCTGCCTGTACTTTTTGTGAAACAATCTGGTAAAAATTTTAATTTGTGGTTCCCCTGCTTGGCTGCAACTCTATACTAATAATGATAACTGTGAGCCATGTATTTTCTTCTTGACAGTCCGTACATGAAGGGCGCATCTATCAACTGAAGTTATTTTGTGACAAAGATTATCCAGAGAAGCCTCCTAGTGTTCGTTTCCATTCTTGTATTAACATGACTTGTGTCAACCATGAAACTGGTGCGGTATGAACTCATCTTCCTTTACTTCTAAGTTAACTGTGCCCTGTTTGTTGTGAAATGTTATAATATTTTCAGAGGGTGAATGCAATCTGATGCTTCTTATTCATCCTTAACAATCGGAAAAAATGAAACACATTTCTGCTAATTCTATTGCCGCCTTACGCTATAATGATGGATAACATGTCTGGCCGGCAAATTGTGCCTCGAATTCGATCATGATTATTAATATATTTGTGTGTGTGTGTGTTTTGATGTTTTGTATCATTTGCATTTCGGCATTAGTTTGATATAATGATCATTTTAGCCCCATTATTGTACTTATTTTAAAAATATACTATATATATCTGTCTTTTTCCTTGCTGGTGGTGGTTATGAATTGGTGATTTTGATGATTTAGAATTATGTTACATATTGTTTACCTTCTTGTAATTGTATATTTTCATGGAAGTCCTTCACCCAAATTTGAATTGATTTTGTTCCTATACCAAAATTTTGCCTGGTTTTTGTGGTTCAATAACATTATTTTTTAACAATAATATATACACACTATCATGTCAGCTTGCTCCAATAGCTCCAATTTTGCTTGTCAACTTTATCTCCACAAACACAAGTCACATTTTCTAATTAAAAGATGTGTTGAGTGGATTGAGAAACTATTCAGGATAATGATGTGTTACCTTCTTCTGAGGGTAGAGTATCTTTACTTATTGGTGGAAATGTTTGATACATCATGTTATGACCGTTTGTCATGTTTTTTTTTTTTTTTTTTTTTTTTTTTTTTTTTTTTTAAGTCTTCTGCCCAACTACAAACCTCCGTGTTGCCTGTTGATGAATGATGAGCATGATTTTCATCACTACCTTGAGTACTATCAGATATTAACAAATTCATTTCTTCGAAATTTCTTTGTTGACAATGCAAACTGTGTAGGTTGAGCCTAAGAAATTTAGCCTGCTATCAAGCTGGAAACGAGAGTACACAATGGAAGACATACTGACACAGCTCAAGAAAGAGATGGCTGCTCATCACAACCGCAAGCTCGTTCAGCCTCCCGAAGGAACCTACTTTTAGCGCATATAATAAATAGACCTCATGCCATGGCCCCTGGTAGACGACCGGAATACTGATTTTTCGAGAGATTCCAAGGGGAAACCTCCAAAAAGATTCGTCCTCTCAACTATCGATATTCCTTAATCATCTTTGTGGCGTATCCTATTGCAATGTTTGTTTGTTTGATTTCATGATGGTCACAATCACAATACCTAATTTACCTTTTGACGGACTTTATAGTTTGTGCAAATATATGAAAATTGTGGATTTCAAATAAAGTTTATTTGGCCATTGCTGCCCTTTGGGTTGAACGCCAGTGTGTTGTTCCTGCAATTTCTCACGTTTGAAATGTAAAGACAAACCATCAGAGATTCAGCAGAGGAATATGGCCTGTTGGCTGGTGCACATTCCTCGGACATGTACATCATATCATAGCATAACAGTAACACCATCCATTCAAAATTAGATACTTGCACGATATCTTGGCTCATATTACACACTTGTTCGACCAAAATGGTGTGCCAAAATGGTCCCCTACTAGACAATAGACATACTACTACAACTACTACTACTACATTCCTAAGTCGAGGCATTGCATAAACAAATCAGCAGCAGAATTAATTTCCATCATCGGTGCTCTTCAAGTAGAGACCATCACCACCATCGCGCCCTTCATTCGATACATTGCTCCCTAAATCCTGCTTGCCGAGTCCCCTCATGTTAGACTGCAAGCCATTGCCAGGAGCACTGTTGCTGCCGCGAACCAAGTCAGGAAAGCCCCCACTCGCACCGTGAGGCTCACCTTGCAGCATCAGCCCCCCAGAGCCCACACCGAGCTGGTTGTGCAGGGCGTGCTGCTGCTGCTGCTGCAACGACGGATAAGGCTGCGCTCCATAGAGCATGGATGAGCGTGCGGCAGCCATTAGGGATTGAGGAGTCATCTGCGCCTGTGCCTGAACCTGAGCTTGTTGGTGGTGGTGGTAATGTGAACCGGTAGGCGGCGGCAGAATCCCAGAGGCAGCCGCATACTGAGTGTGGATGTTCCGAGGTTGAGGAGGCTGTGAATCAGCAATAGCAGCAAGATACATCAAGTTTCTCTGCAGTTTAGCTTGGTTCTCAGCACATTCGCTCATCTTTCCTGAGTTTTGGCTCTCCACTATCTTGAGAATGAGGGATTTGTTTTCATCCAGATACTGCAATTATTTCATCAATCCAGCATCAACCAAAAGAACCCACCATTATTACATAATCATCCTCATCATCATTACAATAACCAGAAGGATACAGTCAATACAAAAAAATACTTTTAAAAAAAATGGAAATTTTAAATCCGAAGTAGAGTAGTAGTACAAATCATCTTATCCTTCCCTCATTCATCCAATGACAACCTCAAAACAAAATTGAAAAACCCTAGTAATATGTCGGATACAACACAGCTAGCACATACATGTTGATACACAGATACATAACGTACAGCCTGGTGTTGAAAAAAGTTATCTCGGTTATCTAAACAGGAAAAGATGAAAGGAATCTTTAGAAAATTGGGATACATATTAGTAAAACTTGAAAGGAATCTAGTAGGGGGAATATAAAAAGTTCATTTCTTTCTTTTTGTTAAACCCTAAAAGTGCATCTTCATCTTCAAGTCTGAGCAAAACGGAATATAGCCCTCTTTGTTCCCAGCCACCGACCAAAAACCCCTAAAAATGAAATGAGCATCTTCCAAACAAAAAGTAGCAACCACTTCCACCAAGTTTAAAGTAGAACACACACACAAAAAAAAACAAGTAAATGATTTGTTTTTATGTATGGGTGTGTGACCGTGTGAGAGCTATACAAGTCAAGATAACTGAAGAAAGAAAAGAAAGCAGACATATTAGAAAACATGGGAGATGACAGAAGTGAAAAGGAAAGCAGCAGGGAAAGAATATGTGAAGAATATAATGAAGAGAAGAGAAGAGAAGAGAAGAGAAGAAAGAAACCTGTTGAATGTGATCGGTCGTGACATTGGTGGGATAGTAGGCGGCCATCATGGGCTGCATCTGCTGCATCAGGTGCTGCTGGCGGCTACTGCAAAGTGCAAAAACGGAAAACTCTCTCTTTTACTAGTATAATAATTTTATGGATATATATATATATATTCAGCCCTCAACGGCTCTACACTCTATAGTCCACTCACACACTATATATCTCTATTCTCTATTCTCTCGAATCTCCAGCAGTCGTCACTCAGGTAAGCAGCAGCAGTAGAAGACTTCAGACTAGAAGTAGGAGGAAGGGAAGGAGGAGGAGCAGTGATGATATATAGTAGTAGTACTAGTAGGTAGTAGTAGTATCATACAATCTGAAACAATACCCTCTCTACTAGTACTATTATATCCTATAGTATTTGCATATGATGAAAGGAGGAATGAAATGTCTCTATCGACCCACCAGCCCTCAGGGTCAGGGCTCAGACGACCCTCTGCTGCTCAGTGTTTAAGTTTGACCGTGGAAAAAATGGCAGCAGCGCAATGGCCCATTGGCCCCTCTCCACTTTTGGGCTTATTCGCCCTATTCCGCAATCACAAACGTTAACATGATGGATGAAGTTTCAGTGTTACTTTCATCATCACCCTTTAATTAATACTTCTAATAGGAGGAGTTCAACAAACAGAACTAGTGTCACACCAATCCATGGCATCATCTACCACCTCTGACCTCTCAATCTATCAAGAAAATTAAAAACAAAGACTCAAAAGACTGAAAGGCCTCCCTCCCCCACCACATTAGTCATTACCCATTAATTAATTTCTATTGCAATTTGCAATTTTGAATACTAATTCTACTACTAGATAATAGTAGTAGAGAGAGTTGGAACTTGGAAGTGGGCAAAGGATGGATATGATTTAGAGGGTGATGAGTTGTTACTACTACAGTACCTTACTGGTATAGTAGTAGTGTACGAGTACTACTACATAAAAGGAGTATAGAGAATGGAGGGGGTGTTACTGCTACTGTCATTGTCAGCGATGGAGATTGGAGATTGGAGATGAGAGAGAGATGAAAAAAGGAATCTGGAAAGGACAGAGAGCAGTGCAGCCAGCAGAGTGCAGGAGGAGCAGCACCATTTATTATTAACCCAAATGGCTAAACCAAACAAATTTGTGGAGCAGGGTTTTCAATGTTCATTGGCCTCTTTCTCCATCGCCATGTTATTCTTTTAGGATCAATATATGCTCCTCACAAGTACGCAGTAATAGGAGTGATATCGAGTCGAGTCGAGGTCGAGTATCATGATATTTGAGCTTGAGCTTGACAATATATATTTGAGTTTGAGTTTAAGTTCGAGTAGTTGGCGTGTTCTTTTTTTGCTAAGTTCGAACTTGAATTTGTAGCTTAAGTATGTATTTATTTTATTTTTCTTAACATTTGATTTAGAATTTTAACCATAGCCTAAAAGACACCATTTAATTTGATACTTAAATATTGTATTGATTATCGTACAACTAAAGATATAACTAAAATTCTTTAAAAATATATTTTAATTTTTTAGAAGGACCATTTTTCCTTGTTTAGATAGTTTAAAGATTGCTACGGACCCACCCATCACGAGACGAGATGAGATGAGACTGAAAATTCACAGAATGACTATTTTTCCTTGTTTAGATATTTTAGAGGAAGTAAATTCTAAAAGTTCGATATTTAAAAAGTACAGGACGAGACGAATCTAACAAGATTTCACTTGGCTATATTTTAACTTATATAACCATGATAAAACTTTAAGTCAAAGTATATGAGTGAACAGTAGCAAAATGTCAAATGTAGCTAACAAAAAAACGAAGGAAGTATATTTTTTCTAATAGAAAATAGAGTGGACTGTGAGGGAAAGTATGAAATGAAGATTAATTAAAATGTATGATAATGGTGTTATCGAGTCGAGTCCAGTCGAGCTCAAATACTCGAGTCGAGTTCAAGTCGAGCTTGACTTGATGCGAGCCTGGAGTCGAGTAGCGATAGTCGAGTACGAGTCGAATTTTTTTCGAACCGAGTCCCAAGTCGAGTACGAGTAGCACTACTCGTTAATCACCCCTTCGCAGTACTTCCTCCATCTCACTATTTTTATTATGTACCCATTTAGTACGATACACGTTTTTAACGGTTAATAATTTAAATTGTGTACAATGAAAAGTTCTAAAAAATTCATTGTCTAAAACTTCAAGATTAAACGAATTTAACAAGATCTCACTTGACTATGTTTTTCCTTACATAACTATGATAAAAATTCGAATCAATATTAAACAGTGAATAGTGCCAAATACCATCCGTAACAAAAACACCGAGACGGATGTAGTACTATTTTCATAATCAATATATGCTATTTTTTTTGCACGGTAATTTAAGTAATGGAGTTTAATAGTTAAAATGATATGGGTTTTGTGTTTAAGATTTTACCTCTTCAGTCCCATTTAACTTGTCTAGTTTCATTTTTGCACATAATCCAATGCACTTTTTCAATGGTTAATATCTCAAAATATTTACAATAAAAATTTTTTTTATAAAATATATACTCCCTCCGTTTTTTTATAGTTGCAACATTTGGATTGGGCTATTGTTCACCCACACACTTTAACTTAAAAGTTTTATCATAATTATACAAGTCAAAATATAGTCAAGTGGGATCTTGTTAGATTCGTCTTTTCGTGTAGTTTTTAAATATCGAACTTCCAGAATTTTTACTTGTACCGAACTTGAGTTATAAATAGTTTAAAATTTGCATTGGCCTTCGTGCACTGTGGGTCCGTTGCAATTTTAAAAAAACAGAGGAAGTATATTCTAAAACTACATGATTATACTAACAATACCAAATTTGATTGTTTTTGCAAAAATATATACTTGCAATTGTATATGAATAAAAAGACTCCATTCGTCTCAGGTAATGTGTCTTATTTAACTTTTTGACATTGTTTATTATTAGTTTTGACTCAATTTTATTGCAAATATATATGAGAGAAATAGTTAAATTCGGTCTTAAATTCGTTTAATCATATAGTTTTAGAATATATATATTTTATATAACTTTTAGTTTTCAACTTGATATATTAACAGTTAAAAATGTGAATTGAATTATGTGCATGAGTCAAACAAAACAAGTTTATTGAGACAGAAAGAATATATATTAAAAAACTATGAAGATCAAATGATTTAAAAATATTTTAGTCAAACTATACTTTATCACATATATTTATAATAAATTTTAATTAAAGTTAAATGGTAAATATTAAATAATAGTGAATAATGCGTCTAAATAAAATAAAATGAGTACAAAATTTCAGTTGGGTTACTACCCTGAATGGGGGATTTCCTGATTTGTTGAATGTGTAGAATCTGTATGATAAAGTGCTGGGCAGCAGGAAGATTAAAACTATTAATTTGTACGCATTTATGATGATGAAAATAAAATCCACAAATTCTCCATTATGGCCTTAATTCTCATTTCATTAACACCCTTCCCAAATAATAAAGCTGGAAAATAGATCTTCCCGTTTGCAACAAGAATATTTTCCAAATAATAACATGGAACTTGTTATTTTTATGCTAAGAATTTAAAATAATCTTTTGTTTTTTGTTTTTATTTTTATTTATTTTTATTGTGCTGATAAATAATTCAGCTAATTTTTTGAATTATTAGCATATGCAAGAAAGTATCAATTATACTAAGAATTAAAGTCAAACAAAACAAATATTTTACAACACATTCATCATTTGAAAAATGGGACGGGTAATTCATCACCCTAACTCATCCCAATAAAGTGCAGCATATACTATCATGATAATACATGTAAATAAAGTGTCAACACAAATTCAATATTTACAAACAATAATTTAGCACAATAACGATGTAAGGCCGTCTCCAACAACAAATACTATTTTTCCCAGTCAACTCTACTCTATTTCCCAGTCCAGTTTATAGTTTTCCACTTTTCATCTCCAACAATCATCTCTAAATTTTCCATCATTTATGAATATTACATTTTGATTCCTTTTATTATTCATTTAATTTTTATCTAACAAATTAAGATATTGCATATATTTAAATACAAAAAAAATATTTAAATTGTTGAGCGAAAAAAATATATTTAAATTATATAATTAATATTTTATTAAAATATATTTTTTCTTTTTTTGTTTAATTTCTAATTGTTTTAAGTTATTAATGTACGAAAATATAATCTAATTAATAATATTCAACAAATTATTATGCAAACTCAATACAAAAATACAATGGAAACCATCTCTAGTCGATTAAGCAAGGTCGAGTTCGAGCCTTGTATAAACAAAAAACTGCTTTGGGAGAGGCGCCATTAGTTGCCTCTGCAGATCCTCGAGGATTAGTTTTGGGTTCAATGTGGCATGGGGATACCCAGTTTATGGAAACCATAAATTTATTAAATACAAAATATAAAATTGACAATACGATACTTTAAGAATTTGAAAATTCTTCCCATAAATGATCAATCAAAGCATTACGAAGTGCAAAATGAGAATCTTTATCATTGATTTTTCTAAATCGAGTAAGAAATGTTTGGAACTGATTGGTTTCTTTATCTACCATTTCAACATCGAGGCTCGGAACTTCTCTTGCATTATCAATAGGCACTTTTTTCCGGAAAGCATTTTTTTTTTTTCCGAAAGCATATCAATAGGCACTTGAAGATCCCTTTCAATTAAATATTTAAAATTTTTATTACAGTTTTGTTTCAATTTTAAATATACTTTGTTCACTTATCTAGCCTTAATTGGCTGTCAAGCAAAAAAAATTTTAAATATACTTTGAGAAACACCCATAAAAAATTTGAACTTAAAAATTACTTAATAATGAAAATACAATTATTTCATTTTTATTTTAAGTTTATTTGACATACAATATACATATAATTATATAAAGTGTAAAATACAATTAGAAGAAGAAAATAATAATAATAATAATAATAATAATAATAATAATAATAATAATAATAAAATGGATACTGGTGGTCTACAGTGACCCCGCATTTGTAGCGGAGCACTATTCACTCTCCACTAAAAATAAAATGCCGTCCCGTCAAGCGTTTGAAGACTACCGCTGGATTTCACTTGGACGGGGAAGTGCCGTTTTCCCCTAATTAACGACGCCGCTGGAGTTGGTCTAAGGCATAATAATCTATTTCTTAAATAAGTCCGATCGGTTTTATGCACATATAAATTTAAATATGTTTATTCCAAAATTTCAGGAATCTATTAAATACTTCATAATAATAAACTCATATTGAGTAATTACAATCCTATTATTAATGGAAAGTATATAAATTAAAAACCACACCACATGTCAAATATCCAACAGAACATAAAATCCCAAAAATTCATATATTCAGGAGCATCTGAATCAGGACCGGAACTTGTTCCCTCAAATAAACTTCAAATTATTCCCTCCTGTAGTTTTTTACACACATTTAACTTTTTGATCAAATGGTTTCATATCTTGGGGAAAGGAATGCGGTTGCAGATTCTTTAGCAAAGCGTGGGGCGAGTGCCGAGGAGTTCTTCACTTCTTGGGCTTTTCCTCCGGATGAGACCCGTGCGGCGGTTGCAGTGGATATGGCGGGCGTGTGCTTCCCGCGATGTTAGCTCAGCTTGGGTTTTGTTTTTCCTTTCTTTCGACTCTAGTTTTTTATTTTCTTCTTTGCTGACGCGTTTGCGTCCTTGTTCACTAAAAAAAAAAAAAAAAAAAAAACTTTTTGATCACGATTTTTTGTTACTATGAATTTATATAAGTCTATATTTTCATTCTGTCTGCTAACTAGAAAAAGGCTAAAGACTTTATCTGCGCTGCCCAATCATCATCATCTCCGAATTCATCAACAGATAAGAGATTGCATTGTCGTTTACCATTAACCATAGCGTAAAAGCTCCTGAAACAACACCCCCATAGTTTCTTCATAAGTCATAGTAGTATTGTTTTTTTTTAAGACTAATATAATCAATGACCCAATCCAACCCAACATTTCAATATAATATTAATTTATCTCTCCCCACCTACACAATACACAACTAATTTTAATTTCTACTACCATCAATAACCCAACCCAACCCAATCTCAACTCAATTCTAAATACATATTTATAATTAAAAATAATTGTTTAAAAATAATTATTTACTTAATTCTTAATTAATTTTATTTAATAATAAATGAATTTTAAAAAGTAGATTATAAATAAACCAGATCAAGTAAATATTAAAATAATATTAATAAAAATTAATATTTATTTATCACCCAATCATACAATGCCACTTGACATTGTATGATTGGTTGCACATTCATGACCTCTCATGACTTGAGGTTGGTCATCCAACATAAATCATTGAAAGTCATAGCCTTTTATATAAATTTTTATTATTTTTATTATTTATTTCTTTTGTCTTTTGTTATGACCCCACTTGGGGTCATGAATGGAAGTAGCCTAATATGAATGTATATTTATTCTCCCATCCTATATTATAAATTAAATTACGCAGTATTATTTTTTTAAAAAATTTTTTTAATGAAACAGGGAGTAAAACATTATTATTCTTAGATTAGGTTAGGTTAATGATGATGGTATTTATAGAAATATTATTAGTTGAAGACGTTCAAAAAAGGTGATTCAAAAATAGTGATTTTCTATAAAGAATTGCTCCAAGAATAGCTCCAAGATTTCTTCCAACTTCATTCCCGCCAGCACTCCGGCTAACTTTCTCTTCGTAGCCAGGATGGATACCACTATGCAGGATGATCATGGTGGGGTTCCCCCGGACATTACGCCGGAGTCAGATTGTAATCTCCCCAAAACTTCCTATCGAGATATGGCAAAAAAAGGGGCTGGAGTCAGCCACTTTCAGATTGGAGATGAGGCTGAGGATCTTACCGGCGATCCGGAAGATATGACCCGCACCACAAACAATGGTATCCCTAAGCTCATTCTGTCCAAAGCTTTCAAAGAAAGACTTCTTCGTAATTGGCAATTTGCAGTTGTACTAAAGGTTGTTGGTAGGATTATTTCTTTTCGAGTCTTGAAGGATCGCCTTGGCAAGATTTGGCCTGCTTCAGTTCCTCTTCCACTTATAGATCTAGAGAATGGATATTATGTTGTCAACTTCAAGAAAGAACAAGATGCTGCTCATGCACTTACAGGGGGGCCTTGGAACATTCTGGGGAATTACCTCCATGTCCACCCCTGGAATGAACACTTTAATCCCCGGACGCATGTGATCACCTCCATTGTTAGCTGGATAAGATTCCCTAATATCCCTCTTTTCGTATACAACAGAAGAGCTATCTATGGTGCGGGTTCCCTTGTGGGCGATGTGATTCTTATAGATTCTGAAACTGACAAATCTGCCAGAGGGAGGTTTGCAAGATTAGCTGTTAAAATTGATCTTTCTAAGCCATTACCTCCACAGGTTGAAATCGATGATACCATACTCCAGGTTGAATATGTGAATGTTAAAATCATATGCTTCAAATGTGGATTATGCGGTCACACCAAGGATAATTGTCCTTCCAGTGAGGAGGATCAGAATGCTTCTACGGTTCCACCTGAGCAGCCTCGGCAGGAGCAGTCCAATAATGAATCTGATGGTAGTGGCCTGGGACCCTGGATGATTGCCCAGCCAAGAAGGAGAGGCCCCAGAATTCCAACCAGTACCAAGAGCGTATCTACTTCAGCTGCTATTCATACCAATCGATTCTCCTCCTTAGCTGCTAATCCTGTCTCTGAGACAGAGGCCTTGGAGCCTTCTAATTCCTTTGTTCCGTTTGTCCATCCTAATCTTAGTCCTCTCAGAACACGTTCTTCACCCTCCACATCGCGACCTCCTCTAACGAACAACCAAATGCCCTCTTCCATGATTAATCCTGCTCCATCTCGTCCTAAGGTTCCTGACATTCCATCTTCCTCACCAACTTGGGCCCTGCAACCTTCAGGCGCCAGAGCTCGTAGCGCCACCTCTTCACTTCCACCTGCTCACCACCAAGCAGTGATAGTAGATGATCCCTCTCTTCACAAGCGAAAGAGGTTTAAGAGTCCCCTAACTCACAGAGAAGGAAGGCCCCCGGATGGTGAAAGTGATGAGGAAATGTTCTCTCCACTTTCATCTAGTCCCGGCTCAGCTGTTGTTAAGGGACGTGCCTCTAGCCTCCCTATTTGATTTCTAGTATATTGGTTATCCTGTCCCCTACTTTTTTTCTCTATGAATTTGACCATTTGTTTTTGGAACGTACAGGGAGCAGGTTCTAAGGACTTTAAGAGGGAATTCCGGGATATCTCTCACTGCAAAAAAATGGATTGCATTGCACTCTTTGAACCTAGGATCAGTGGTAGCCGGGCAGACAAATTTATTGCTCGGAGCAGCTTCAATAACTCCTTCAGGGTTGAAGCTGATGGCTTTTCAGGGGGTCTTTGGCTTCTTTGGAAGGATCATGTTCAAGTGGAGATACTTGAAGTTCATTCTCAGTTCATAGATACTAAGGTCACTGTCAATGATTCCTCTTTTTTTATGACTGCTGTCTATGCCGCCCCAAACAAGTACAGACGCACATGGCTTTGGCCGGAGCTTACTCGTATCCACCAAGCTAGAACTGAACCCTGGATTATTGGCGGGGACTTCAACTGCATTAGTAAGTTGATGGAAGCTCGAGGAGGGTCCATCTCTATTAACTCCATAACTGAACTACAAACATGGATTAGGAATTCCAGGATGGAGGAACTCAGATCTTTTGGCAGTACATTCACTTGGGCTAGGGGTTGTATCCGAAGGAGACTTGATCACATTCTAGGCAATGAATCCTGGTTTTCCTTGTTTCCCCATTGTACCATTCAGGTTCTCCCCAGAATACAGTCAGATCACTCCCCTCTTCTACTCAGGGTCTCAAGCGCCACTAATCTGAGACAACAAGATGGTACCAAGGCGTTTAGATTCCAAGTGGCTTGGCAGCATTCACCTGAGTTTATACATCTTCTGAATTCTTCTTGGCAGTCAAGAGCCCCTTTCATTGATAAATTTGCAGCTTTCAGGTCCAAAGTCAGGGATTGGAGTTCCAAGTTTTCTGCCAGCAAACATCAAAAAAAAGGCAAGAATTAGGGCACGCCTAGCCGGGATTGAAAAACAAGATATGTGGGAAGACAACAGTTTTTTACAGAGACTCCATAAACAACTCTCACTGGAGCTGAGCATGCTTTTGAAATAAGAGGAGTCATTATGGATCCAACGTAGTGTCAGAGATTGGAATCTAGCTGGAGATAAGAATACCAAGTTCTATCACAATTATATTCGAGCTAGACGTGCCAAAAAATGCTTTTCAATTTTGGAGGATGCCCACGGGAACATATTCCAAGGGGAAAAGGAAATCCTGACTATGGTAGTAGATTATTTTAAGAACCTTTTCCAAGATGGAACCAGCGTCCAAGTTACTTCATGCACCAATCAGGCTCCCATGCCCCAGATCTCATATGCTGATAAGAGGGCCCTGGAATCTGTCCCTACCTTTGAAGAAACTTCTAAGGCTGTCCTAGCTATGGCACCCCTCAAAGCTCCGGGCCCTGATGGGTTTCATGCCTTTTTCTTTCAACAAAACTGGCCAATCATTGGGAAATCAGTTTACTCATTCATCCTTGATATCTTCAATGGCAGTAGCAGCATTAAAGAAGTCAATCAAACACAGATTGTCCTTCTTCCAAAAGTCAATAATCCTAAGACAGTCATGCAACTCAGGCCGATTAGTTTATGTAATGTCATTTACAAAATATTTACAAAATTATTGGCTAACAGACTTACTTTAATTATGCCACAGATTATTGCACAAGGCCAAGCTAGCTTCGTCAAAGGCAGGATTATCCATGATAATATTATTACTTGCCAAGAGATCTCTCACTACCTGGAAAAGTCTAAAGCTAAACCAGGATACATGATTATCAAATTAGATCTAGAAAAGGCCTATGACAAACTCAATTGGCATTTTATTAGGACTACTCTATCTGATACAGGTTTCCCTTTATCTTTCATCAATCTTATTATGAGCTGTGTGGAAACTTCTTCTATGCAGGTCTCATGGAATGGAGTTTTATCACAACCATTCAACCCATCCAGAGGTATTAGGCAAGGAGATCCTATATCCCCCTACCTTTTTATCCTCTGTATGGAACGCTTGGGCAGGCAAATCTCAAAGGCAGTGGAGGATGGCTTATGGAAGGCTGTAAGTTGGAAAAATAATCAAATTAATATTCCTTACTTATTCTTTGCAGATGATATTCTATTATTTGCTAAAGCATCTGTTGCCCAAGCCTCTCTCATTAAACAACTGTTAGATAATTTCTGTGTTGAATCTGGCCTTAATATTAGCAGCTCCAAGTCCAGGGTTATCTATGGTAAGGCTGTTGGCAGGGCAACTAGAGTCAATATTGAGTCTATCTTGGGCATTCAGAGCTCAGTGTCGGTTGGTACCTATCTTGGCATTCCAATGCTTTCAGGAAGACGTTCTTCTAAGGATTTTGGCTACCTCATTGATCGTGCTAATAATAAAGTTAACAGTTGGGCTAACAAATGTCTTAGCTTTGCAGGCAGGATTACACTTGCCAAAGCTGTCCTCCAAGGTCTAAGTACCTATACCATGCAAATTTCCAGACTCCCTAAATCCATCACTAGAGAGCTTGATTCTATCACTAGAAACTTCATTTGGGGCTCTACCAAAACTAGCCGCAAAGTCCATCTTCTAGCTTGGGAATACATCTCAACCAGTCGCACCAGAGGGGGCTTAGGCATCCGTAGAACTCAAGACTTCAACGAAGCTCTCCTCATGAAGTGCTACTGGGGATTGCTTCACAGCAATTCCATATGGACCCGGGTTTTGAAAGCTCGATATGGGTGGAATTGCCATAAATTCCAACACGGGCTCCAAACCCTATCATATACTGCCAAGGATTTCCTATATATTTGGCCTAAACTCCAGCCAAATATTGGTTGGAGGATTGGAAATGGTAAGACAACTTTATTCTGGACGGACAAATGGCTTAACTCTAACCTTGTTTTGCAGGACTACGCTTTGCAAAATCTTTCTCCTACAGATAGATTGAAGACAGTGGCCGACTATGCCTCCGATGGTCGATGGGATCTACACAATCTCGCAGTCATTCTCCCTCCAGACATCATTATTATCATTGACAATACCACTCCTCCTATTGATCTCAACACGGATGATGTTCCCTTCTGGATCCATAGTGCCAATGGTAAGTTCTCTGTCAGCAGTGCTGCAGCCGAGTTGGAGAAGATCCGTCAACCCCCCACAGAGGACAAAGCTTGGAGTATTATCTGGAAATGGCCAGCATCACAACGGATTCGCACCTTCCTATGGCTTGCTTCCCACAATCGGATTCTCACAGCATCTGAGAAGTACAGAAGAAACCTTATTTCTGATTCCAAATGCTGGAAATGTGGGAAAGAAGAGTCAGCCATCCACGCTCTTAGAGACTGCTTTTCTTCCTCCATGGTCTGGCTTAATACTTTTCCCCATGTACCTGATCATTTTTGGACGTACAACATCAAGGAGTGGATTCAATCTATGAATTGCACCAAGTTAGAAGAAGCTGAGGCCTCTACTTTTGGTGTTTGTTGCTGGATGATATGGAAAAATAGATGCAACGAATACCATGGTAATCTTTCCATAGACTGGAAGAATCTGCATTGGAATGTTCAGCGGACTTCCATCGAATACCTTGCAGGCAGAAATGTACTCAAAAAGCTTGGTGCTAGGAACTGGTGCTCTGGCAAAACCTGTTGGGGCAAGCCTCCCCCTGGATGGATTAAAGGCAATAGTGATGGCAATCCAGACGCAAACAGCTGTAGAGCCGGCGGTCTTCTCCGAGATTCCAACGGCCACTGGATTGGTGGTGTTATTGCCCATGGAGAACAGATGCCTGTTGTCTTCGCTGAAGCTTGGGGCATTGTCCTATGTTTGCAGCTCGCTTGGGATCTGGGAATCACGCAATTGATCATAGAAGCAGATAATAAGGAAATCATCGATCTTCTCCAATCAAAGGATTACTCTGCTGGTCCCCAAATAAGAGTCATAGCTCAGCTCAGAGAAATGCAAAGCTGGAACTGGCATTTAAAATTCAACCACATTTCCAGGGATTGTAATAGATCAGCTGATATTCTAGTTAGAAAGAGTACTGCTATTTTAGGGGTGGAACGACTTGGTAGGCCCCCTGACTACATCCTTGATTCACTCTCAGATGACCTTGCTGGGTCCTGTTGCACATCTCAAGTTTTTGAATAAAATTGGCTGATGCCCTCCTTTACCCCGAAAAAAAAAAAAATGATGATGGTATTTTAAAGAAAATGGTCCAAATTTAAACATTAGTGCAATGAAAATTAAACAATCGTGGTAGGAGTATTAAACTTTTTATACGGCGGAGGGGTTCAAATAATCAAATTGCATGGTAATATTGGATCCAATTTCTTTTAGTATTTTACTAGTAAGTAACCCGTCGAAACTCGACGGTATAATTATATACTTCCTCCGTTTTTTATGTTAGCTACGTTTGATAAATGGGTACTTTTCACTTATATACTTTGACCCAAAATGTTATCATGGTTATACAAGTTAAAATATAGCCAAGTGTGATCTTGTTAGATTCGTCTCGTCTTGTAGATTTTAAATATCAAACTTTTAGAATTTTTACATGTACCGAATTTGAGTTATTAATGGTTTAAAATATGCATTGGACTGCGTGCTGAGTGGGTCCGTAGCTATTTTTAAAAAAACAGTGGAAGTATTTTATATATAATATATATACTTATATATATGAAACTAATAGAGAAATTATATTAAACCCAACTTCTTGTGTCTTGTCCCGTACAAACCTAACAGATTAATAAAAATAAATAATAAAATTATATTTTATTTAATTTGAAATTTTATTTAAAATTAAATAAATTTAAATAGGTATTAAGCATGATATGAAAATTTTCCTTTACAATTTATTGAAAATTTCACTGTAAACAACGTTTCTTGCAGTATCTTGAATTTATCCATCTTAACTAAATATTAATACTCTGAGTCTTGTCTTGCTAGTGACACGAGATATCGCAACATATAACTATTTATAGCTAAAAACCGATTTCGAAAGATAGAGTTCAATCTTCTTTAATGATTGACATTGACTTTTCTTTATATTCATAGCAAAACAAACTGCGAATGAGAAGTATCTCATCTGAAATCGAATGGAGAATTTGGTTAAATTATGCGGGCTCATAATCATTCTACCAATCAAGAATTTTCTACTTTCATGGTTTCCCAAAATTAGTTTTACCTCAATTACGGCTACGTTTGGGAACAAACGCTAACGATTAGCGTTTAGCTTTTAAAATACATACTAAAAATAACTTAAAATCCTATATATAGTAAACACTAATTACAGTAACCGTCAAATTTTAATCTCTAATCTCTAAACTCTAAACGCTCCTTTCCCCCAACTTTTAGCTTTCCAAACTCCAGACTCTAAACTCTAATTTAAAATTGAATTACCAAACATCATTATTCAAATTTAATACCATTTTTCACCATTAATTTCAAACTCCAGACCCTAACCTCCAAACTCCAGACGCTAAACTCTAATTATTTACCAAACATATCCTACAAAGTTTCGAATCTTGGTTACTATCAACCTGCTGCCACTGTATAATTTATTTGATGGATCTATAGACTTAAAACGAATGACTATAAAACCCTTATTCAACTTTATTTTATAATTCAGTAGTCCATAACACTTGATCGTATTTAGATATTCTGATGAAAATATTTCATTGTCATTATCCGTGCTTTCATCCTCTTGACAAATAATTTTAGAACTGAGATATACATTTTCATTTGTAGACATATATTACATGATGTACTCATTAATTGTATCAACACATCTCATTGGAATGGGCTGGTATAGCAACTATATTTAAAAATGTCTATATTTGAAGTGATGCGGTTTATATTTGTATATGTACGCTAAAAAATGCTTATATAGGATCACCCGTAGAGTTTATAAGAATATTATCCGGAAATATCACATCTAACTACATCTCGAAGATCAATACCGATTTTACCATCACCTACATCAAGTATCCATATTACAATTTTTTTATATATAAATTTCACTGTAAACAACATTTCTTGTATTATCTTGAGTTACTCCATCTTAATTAAATATTAATACTTTGATTCATCTCTTCTAGTGACACGAGATATCACAACTTATAATCGTTCAAAGCTAAAAATTAGTTTTGAAAAATAGAGTTCACCCTTCTTTAAAGATTGGCATTGATTTTTTTTTTTTTATAATCATAGTAAAACAAAGTCAAATTTTCTCCTTTAAAATTAAATGGGAATTTGATTAAATCCAGGCTTATAATAATTCTATCAAGAATTTTCTATTTTAATGGTTTCCCAAAATTATTTAGCCTTAATTATATAGTTGCCATCTTGTTTACTATCAACGTGTTTCCATTACATAATTTACTTGATGGATCTATATTTCTAAGAAGCAAGACTATGCAGCCATCCTTCAACTTTATTTCATAATTCGGTAATCTTGGAAGCTTGATGATACTTTGATATTCCGGTGAAAATATTTCATCGTCATTATATACTTTCATCATCTTATCAAATAATGATAGAAAGGAGATATATCTTTTCATTTGCAGACATATGTTCCATGATGTAATCATTGTTCGTATCAATATCTCATTTGTAGGGGCTAGTCTAACAACGTCTTTAAAAAATGTCTGGATTTGAAGGGGTACAACTTATTTTTGTACATATAATCTCAATAATTGTCGACCCGTTGAGTTCATATGAAAATTATCTTGAAATGTCACACCTGATTGTACATCTCCAGATCAATACCAGTTTTACCAATTACCATCACCTGCGTGAAGTATTCATTTTGCAATTTTTTTGGCATATATGAATTTCATTGTAGACAACATTTCTTATTGTATCTCGAGTTAATCCATCTTAATTGCATATTAATGCTTTGAGTCCCCTCTAAAAACCGGTTATGGAAGATAGAGTCCAACATTTTTTAAAGATTGACAATGACTTCTATTTATAGTTATAGCATAACAAACTGCGAGTGAGAATTTTTTCATCTAAAATGGAATGGAAATTTTGGTTAAATCAGATGGGCTCATAATCATTATACCAATCAAGAATTTTGATCCCAAATAATGAGCTTTGTTTTAATTAGAAGAGAGGTTAAATCAATTTTTGGGATAATTTTTTGTAAGTAGAATTCTAATCACAATCTAGTGGAATACCAAATCTAAAATGTGCAGTCGTACCTCTTAAGAAGTAGTGATGTTATTCCACTGGATGCTACAAGCAATATAATATCACGACTCCATGAAGGGCAGAACATAATGGTTTCTAGATAAATGTATTGCCAATTCCAGTTCCACCACGTAAAGAAAAAAAGAATTCACCCTCACCACAATCAACTGCAGACATTATCTTATTATAAATATGCTTTGCTCATCAATCAATAAAGGTAATAGCTTAGTATGATCTGTCATTTTTTTCTTGGTTTTTTTAGTGGGAAAAATTTCTAGTATAAACAGGAATACCAGATTGTTCAAAAAATTTGCAAAAAATTGTCGCACAATAATAATAATAATTCATAAGCTTAATTTTTTAAAAAAAAAGAAAAAGATAAAAAATACAGAAAATCACATATTCATAAAATAGAAAACCACATTTTTCTCTTGTTATAATATGACTCTTCTAGTATTAATAGATTCTTTGTTTCAAACGTTAAAACTTCATCCGGTACCTGCATTTTAGATAAAAGTTTCAAACTTATAAAATCTGGTGCAATTAGCTTTCCAATTTTTAACAAAGTTGGATTTTTTATTTGTTCTTCTATCAATTGTAAATATGTTAAAACATAGATTAATGAATCCTTCCTTAAAAAGTAGATTAAATAAATTTGATTTTACTTCTTTATTTAATAATGGATATATTCGCACTCAAATAACTCTTTATACACCCAATTATTTTATTTATAATATTTTTACGGAAATAGTTAATTTAGTGTAAACTAATTATTCACATAATATGAATTTTCACAATATCCTTAATAATTATAAATGCTTTGTATAATATTTAATATAATAAAATATAAATAAGTTTCATATTATTACCTCCGTATTTACATGTTGTTGACATTTGTAAATGTGCTATTATTCACACACAGACTTTCACTTAAAGTTTTATTATAGTTATGAAAGTTGAAATATAGCCAATTGAGATCTTGTTAGATTTGTCTCGTCGTGTAGTTTTTAAATATTGAACTTTTAGAATTTTTACTTGCACTGAACTTGAGTTATTCAGGATTTAAAATGGTCCAAATTTAAACATTAGTGCAATGAAAATTAAACAATCGTGGTAGGAGTATTAAACTTTTTATACGGCGGAGGGGTTCAAATAATCAAATTGCATGGTAATATTGGATCCAATTTCTTTTAGTATTTTATGCGTGGCTTTTGCCCTAATTTGTACCCCCAACTCCATCGATGATCGATCGATCGATCGATCGCTGACAAAAAACCTCATCGATCTCGATCTCGATCCGCCGCCATGATCGCCGCCCATCTGCCGGTGCTATCACTTTACGGCTTCATACCGCATTTCATCACTGCTCCGTTTTGGCGATCCTTTCCGGCGGCAGCGGATCCGTCCGAAAGGCCAATCGTCGTTCGCTCAGTCTGGTCCAAAAACCTGGAGCATGAATTCTCGTTAATTAGCTCTTAGTACATAGTAGGACACAGAATTCCCCGGAGTTGTTGTCCGCCACCATAAGCCATACTCCCACCCATTCGATCATTGCCAAACGCTCAAAACCAATGTCGACACCCTAAAGCTCATTCAGGTGGGGATGACGCTGTCCGATGATTTTTGTAAACTTGCTGCTGGTTCCTCATTTTGTATCTACATTTGGGAATTTGATTTTAATGATTTCGACGTCTCTTATCATGAGCACGCCCCCAATTACGCCACCAGGGGATCGCGATCGACTTTGAGCGTACTCACCACAATGGCATTTCCACCGGCCTTTTTTGCCGAGCTCATGGTGTCCTCTGGTCTGTTGTGCAACGAGAACGTCACTTACATCACATTTCACAGTGGATATGACTTCGGATATCTCATCAAAGCCATTACCCTCCCGGAGTTTCTTAATTTGCTCAGGATTATTTTTGGGGAACGCGTTTATGATATCAAACATTTGATGAGACACTGTAAGGGTCTAGGTGGTGGATTGGACAGGATTGCACGTTCTCTTGGCCAGTTGGCCTTATCCGTCCCGTCGGTAAGTGTCATCTGGCTGGGGGTCTGATAGCCTTCTTACATGGCGTGGTGGCGTTCTCTATGGGTTAGAGTTAGGAATCCTTGATTCTAAATAGCCTCGATACTATCCTTAAAAATCATCCTTTATGGTTGGGTTTCTTACCCAAATCATTGGCCACTACTTTGTTCATATGAGAGGTTTTTTATTCACCTATGAGTCTTTTTTATTCACCTTTTGGGAATAAACACCATCTGCGGCTACTTTTAATGGTAAACGATCGTCTCATTAAAGAATTGAGATACCTAATACTGCAAAAGAGATCTCAAAGTTTCCATAAATAATTACTAGATGATACTTTTGCGAAGATGGTTTAGAGAATGTATGCTTGAGTTTTTAAATGTCATCCCAACTTCCATTGGCCTGAATAACACGGGTGATTGCGCATGCCCAAGGGCCGTCTGGGGACGTACACTTTGATCACCTTATTCGAGGTTTGGTTTGGATGGTAATGTCAAACTTTCCACTTTCTCTCGTATGTCAATTTCATGTTTACTAGTTGGTGAGATTTATGATGCTTGTTAAAGAAGATATTGATTGGATGATTTTTTTTTTAAAGGTCTGATCACTAATCTGACCTTGCTGGAATATGCAATGGTGAAGACTGAATCATACGGTTTTCCACAGCAATCACCTGCTACAAGATATTTGAGAAACATGGTGGCAATTCATGAAGCTTGTGTGTGATTGCTCAAGGAAAAAGACATATATAGAAAAGGGCAATCTTTGAGAAATATGAATCATCCTATCAGTGTGCGAAGTGAATTCTTGAATTTCAAGATTCCGAAATAGCATATTTAATAATATGTTGATACTTGAGATTGTGCAGTAGGAAGGTATTTGAGGGTGATGCTGCAATTAAGTGTTGAATTTGGGAGGGAATATTACAGGCGAAACAAGGCTTATGCGCATACTGAGAATCTAAGAGCAATTCTTGCGGATTAATGTAAAGCTCTCAACTGGATCTATTGAACCGGCCAACTTGAAGTCATGTCCTCTGATTTTAATATGATCTTCTTAAGTTCATTTAAGAATAGCATGTATATCAGTTTCATTTACTCTACTTATGTACTACTTTATACTTAAATGTATGGCTCTCATGGTTTGCTATTTTGGTTGTTCCTTTATCACCGTCTTTAAGTGTTGATACTCTTCTACATCTATGGATAAAAATAAGTAATAGCGCATCAGTGTTTTGACTGCTAGTTTCACCATAACATTTCTAGGGGCTTTAACTGCGTCTGGATTTTAATTCGTATTAATCCGATGTTGTTAACGCCCTAGCTGAAGCAGCATGATCTACAATGTGAGATCTTGTTAAATCCCTTGGTGAAGAGGCATGCCCTACATGTGATGCTGCGATTTGTTGGTTAAAATGAAGATATTCTGCGCACAAAATTTAATTAAAGAATAAATTTGATGCTTGACTAATTTCGAAGCCATAATCCTTGCATTCTATGCTTAAGAGTTTTTCCTTTTAACTTCCTGGACATGCATTGTAAATTTTTGTCTCTTGAGAAACAATTTTGTGCTATACTACTCCACAATAGATGTTTCTTCTTTCAGAAATTTGAATGTGATATAGTATTAAATTGTTGAAAGAAATTTCCCTTTCTCTAGTCCCATGAGAAATTTTACTAGGTCTGTGGTATGTGAGGATCGTTGCGCCCCCACCCCAAGTCACAATTGATTTGTCCGTGGTTGATGCTCTAGCTGAATGCAGATTTAGTATAATATCCATTAAATTTCTTTGGGTGGTGTATTAGTATCCTCATCACCTCATACCATTTGTTCTGGTTCAATGTTTAGAACCAATATTCATCTCTATGCCTGTTTAGTTCTCTGGTTGTGAAGAATTAAGTAGAGCCTTGTGCTCATTTGTATGTGTTCCATGCATCTGTGCCTCCATATTTCATAAAGGCCATGCCACCCCGTACATCTTGGGTATACCTGTTGACCTTTCTTGGTTCTAGCTGAGCAAGAAAGCAATTCAAACATTTGTCATTGATAAAATAGGAATGATCATATAAGGTAATATGAATTCACTGCTTATTCTGAAATGTGCACAGAGTTTGGAGCGTCCTGTTGAAACCTGGTGGGTTCTTTGAATAGGAACACATTGATACTTCCTTGTGCATTCTAGCTTTTTCCAATTCAAATATGCCGGGCTTCCTTATTGTATTTTTTTTCTTTGAGAGTCCACTATCTGATAACACTAACATAGAAAGCAGGTAGCAGGGATTATGATCTGCTTCTTTTTTGCAGATAAAACAAGGACAAGTACCCTATACAGCTGATGTATTTATTTTCCCACAAGGACCTTGCAATACGTTCATCTTGTTTTTACTTTTCTGAAGTTTCAACCAATTTGGAATGGGTTTTTTCGATTTCGATTTAACTTGTGCATATAAATTCGATAGTGATCTTGCAAAAGCAGTAAGGCTTCTCCGTAGTAGAGCTCCAGATATGAAACTGATGCATCCCAGCTGGTTTTGCTTGCACAACAATGAACAAATTCCACCTCCTGGCGCAGAAGGTCAATTATCATTATGCTGGTAAAAAGCAATGCTTATTTAGTTATTTTAATTTTGTTATTACAGGAGATGTACATACATAGCCATTTCATTTTTCATACAGTACGTTTCTAGTTTCATGAATGTCTGGACTATGCATACGGATTGCATTTAACTTCATTATGATCCATGGTAATGGGATATGGAAGTGTTAACCAAGAAATTGTATGAGGAATAAACATCTAGTTTTGATTGATGAATATTGAGAGGATTCCAAAGAAGTACTGAAACGAATTACAGAACTTAAAGAAAGATGTAAAGGAATGAAATTGCAGAAATGAAGAAAAAACTTGTAGAAAATAAAAATGGCAGAAAGTAAGAAATTTAAGGTGCGGTCTTCTTGAGAAGTGTTGAGGCGTCCCCATTTGAGGTGTTGCCTCCAGTACTTATAGGAGCGCTCAGCTTAGTAAAAAAGAAGGCGGTCTCCTCAGCCTTAATAACTTGAGCGTTACCAACAATCTTTCCCTAATGTTGCGCTGTCTTAATGTCGTCAAATCCTTGAGTAACCTCCTCTTTTGCTGATCATCTCCCTTTGATGGCGCCCCGTATTAATGTCACCGGATCCTCTCTGCTTTCAATGTGTCTTCAATGTGCCACGATCCCTCTCCAATCCACTCCTATGGCGCCGCTTCTCACCACTTGGTTCTTGTCCGGATAATTTATAATTGGACCGGGCCTCAAAAAATGAATTGGGCTAAGTTTATCGAGCCTAATAATTTATGGAGTTAACAGGAAGATGTCCTATTTTTCAGGCATGCACATTAAAAACTATCCATTACCTAATTATTTGTGGTTTAGGATTGTCCATTATGATTTGAGATCAGAATGTAAGAGCAGGAATAAGCTTTCTTACAAGTTACAACGGGACCTAGTCCAAGGTAATTTGGCACGACTTCACGCTTGAATGCTACTTGTTCCCAATTATGACAAATAACTGGCTAGATTGCCTTCTGATTCATGCGCCGAATCTATGTGATTATTTCAATCGAAATTAAGGCTAAATTCATTTTCAGTGATGTTTGTGCGGTCGGCAACAAATGCAAATGCAGGAATGGCTTGGCTAGGGAGAGGACCATTATTAGCAATGTCTCACACTGTCACTTAGGCTGGTCCCTTCTTTCTGGCACCGTTGAGAAAATAATGGACCCCATGATCCTCAACGCCCCAGGCTCTATGGATCCAGTCAGCTCCGGTGTAATTTTTCAGACACAACTCATAACAAAAAGGTGAGCTTCAGTGCATTTTCAGACAATATTCATTGTGGCTAGGGATTGGATTATTTGAAAGTTGGATTTGGAATGCATCCAAACTGATTGGGACACGGCACCTGTTTGCTCCGGAATTGGATTGATTTAATAATAATTTTGAGTTTGCTATATCCTCTTTAGGCCTCAATTTCAAACAGATGTCAACCATATGGGCCTCAATCTTCCATTTTTAATTAGTACTACGTCACATGATTTTGTTGTTCCACATTTTAGTTCCCTTTTTGTTACTGTATCTAAAATATCTTGTAAATCTTTATTACAGCTGACTTATCTCCCGCTTACAATTTTTGTTTATTTCTATCTAATCAATCTGCAAGTGTTTGTTTGTCATACTCATACACTAGTGACTAGACTATTTCAAGTTCAACTTGCTTAGTATTTTGTAACTAGTATATCTACCATTCATTCAATGGAGAAGCTGGGGGGGGGTGGTGGAGTGTGGGGTAATGCGAATGAAATAAAAGCTGTCAACTGCCTCCAATTTAATACTAGATGGGACATGGTAGTAGTAGTATATATTGCTTCAGTTTTGACACCTTGAAACAAAATTAGGAGTTGCATTTAAGTCTTCACCTTTTCCAACTGCAAAATTTGCTCTCTTTTTGTGTTGAATGATGATGGTTGGATGTGTGCAATTTTTTGCTTGCTTACAGAATACAGATTGTGAGGGAGTGGTGACTGTGCACTTTCCTGCAGGGAGGGTGGAGCTACTTCATTCAACTGTCATAAATGGTTTCAGGACTCAGGAGCACTCTGATGAAACTCTTCCTTGCCAGTTGACTCTCCAGCGCTTCAATTAACCTTCCATCTAAAAAAAAATAATAATAATAAAAAATATTAACAATTAAATAAATATATTAACTTGGGTGTTCAAAAAAAATTGTTGACAGTTTCGCCAAAAAAAAAAAAAAAAAAATTGTTGACACAAATAATGGGGAAAGATGAACTACAATTTGTTTTCCGTGGTGATCGTAGAAGGCTGGAATGGGATTACCAGACGAGATTTAATGCTATTAAATAATAATAAAAAAAATTAGATTCAAAACTTAAATATTTTGTTATGTACACAGAAAAATTTGTAACTTATTCAACTACTTAATTTCTAATTCTATTGGGTTGTATTTCATCAAAATTCTATAAGGTATTTTTGAATTTTTAAAATTTTGGTGTATTCAATTTAAATTTTAAAAAAATTCTAAATATTTTGAGGTATTTAATAGGAAAGTCTTTAATAATTTAGAGATATGCAATACATATATATTCAATACATATTTTAAAACATTTAAAATTTTTGGGGTATTCAACCGTGTACAGATTTTAATAGATTTTCTTAAGAAATATTTTAATACAAAATCTTTATAAATAATCAAAATTTTCTAAGAATTCTATACAAGTCTGCCAAAAACTCTATATGAAGTCTATTCAAATTCTTTTTTTTTTTCTTTTTCTTTTTAAATAATTTTGCAAATTCTAAATATTATTGCATAGCGAATTTAAACAATAAATTATCAAAAAGTATCAAGCACAACTTTCCCCTAACAATAAGACGTGTGAATAAATGAATAATTCATTCAGATTTAAAGTTTAATGCTCAATGAATTGAGAGCAGTGTTATGTTTATGTTAATGTTAGTACTATTTTTTATGCTTCAAAACAAGGTTGAGAATAATGTTTAATGTTTCATGCGTTTGTTAGACTTCTTCAAAGCAAACAAATACTGTGCTATAATGGTTACAAATCTGTCTTACGATCAAATCCATTACTCATTATGACAAAAGAATGACCCTTAAGGTTTTGAGGAAAGAGTATCAAGTACTAGAATATAGTACAAACTTTTTGTCCGAATTACATTATCCCGGTATGTGTTTCCATGGGAAAAAAAAGTTAAAAACGTCCTTTATCTTTCCAAAAATTTCAAATCCGTCCTTTTTCTATTTTATTACCGATTTAGTCCGCTACAAATGTTAATTATGTTCAAATCAGTCCTTTTTTCACTAATTATATTCTAATTGCTGACGTGGCAAGTGTTTTAATTTAAACCTGACACGTGTGCATAATATTAGTCATTTTTCTTTTATCTTTTGTCAATTCAGTCCTAAACTTTTATTTTGTTCTATTTAATCCTCTACCCCAATCACTCATTTTTATATTAATTGGCCTCAAACCTTTCAAATTATTTCATTTTAGGCCCAGAAACCTTAATTTTTTATTATTACTAATACATTTATCAAATAAATGCCCAACATACTTCCGTAAATAAAATTAAATACCAAACCTCATACATTGGGTTTGACCGCCTTGTTACCGGGTCTTTGAAGTTCCGAATTTTACGGACTCTCTCTAACCACCCGACCGTAACGATGGTTCATTGGTTCTGGTTTCCTTCAGCAACAATCAGCACAATCATACTTTGTGGACAATAAAATTCAGGCTATTTTTTTAATATTTTTAATAATATTAATATTTTTCAATAAAACCAAGGCTTCCTGTATCCATAACCTTCCAAAAATTCAAGTTAAATCATTTACTCAAATATTGCTACATCCTAAGGTAGGACGCAAAGTAAGATTCTGTTGATTGTTACTGAAGGAAACCAAAACCAATGAACAATCGGTTGCGGTCGAGTGGTTATTAGAGAGAGTCCGTAAAATTCCGGTACTTGAAAGACCCGATAACAAAGCAGTCGAACCCAATATATGAGGTTTGGTGTTTAATTTTATTTATGGAAGTATGTTGTGCATTTATTTGATAAATGTATTAGTAATAATAAAAAATTTAAGGTTCTGGGCCTAAAATGAAATAATTTGAAAGGTTTGAGGCCAATTAATATAAAAATGAGTGATTGGGGTAGAGGACTAAATAGAACAAAATAAAAGTTTATGACTGAATTGGCAAAAGATAAAATAAAAAGGACTAATATTATGCACACGTGTCAGATTTAAATTAAAACCCTTGCCACGTCAGCAATTAGAATATAATTAGTGAAAAAAGGACTGATTTGAACATAATTAGCATTTGTAGCGGACTAAATCGGTAATAAAATAGAAAAAGGACGGATTTGAAATTTTTGGAAAGATAAAGGACGTTTTTACCTTTTTTTTCGTTTCCATGCGAGTACTGTATGAATTAGACACCTGTCTCTTGACTCTTATTAGGATTTAATTTTGGAAATTGCAATCAAAACTTCATCGCTTACGTCACTAATTGTGCTAAGGGCCGCTACAGTGCATTACTATTTATAGTATTAATATTTTCATAAAAATTTTATTACTAAATTTAAGTCCTCCTTGTTTTTATGGTAAATACTATCGTCTTCGTTGATGCTGAAGGAATTAGATATCTTATGATTATTATAGTATCACTACATAGTATAATTTGATCATGGAGATTATTACTCCGTCCCATTTAATTTGTCTTATTTGATTTCTGCATACAAGTCAATATATTTTTTAATCGTTAATATATCAAAATATACACAATGAAAAATTATGTAAAATATATATTCTAAAACCACATAATCATACGATTATAATAAGATCCAACTTGACTACTTTTTTTCCAAATATATACTTGCAAGAAAATTGAGTCAAAATTGAATAATGAATAGTGTCAAAAGAAAATCAAACATGACATAATAACTGGGGCGGAGGGAATATTTGATTTAGAAAAATAGAAAATTTATCAGATATGGGAAGACCAACATACTAGGAATAAAAATATGACAATCCTTTTTAAAAATAGAAGTTTCTCCATTAACTTTGTTTTGTTGTTGAATAGATTTATGGATGGTACTTAAATTTCTATTGTTAAATTCTAATAATTTTATTTCGAGCTCATCCAATAGTACTCAATTTTATGCTTCCTCTTTTCTTTTTTAAATACACTCATCTTGTATTTAATGTAGTCCAATACACATTTTAAAAGGTCAATAACTCAAATCATACATAAGTAAAAATTATAAAAAAAAAATACTAATATCATAAAACTACGTGATTAGATGAATCTAACAAGAGCAAACTTGACTATGTTTTATCTTATAAAATATACTAAGAAAATTCATCAAAGTTATTTAATGAATAGTAACTACTATGCAAATGGATCAATTATATGAGAACGGAGGAAGTATATTGATAACTTGCTTTGAATGAGTAAACCTAGCTCTTTATATATGGCTAAAATTTGTACTGCCATTTCTCGTCGAAATATATATGATATGTTAAATTATATATGAATATAACTATATTTTTAAATAACTATCATATTTCACATTTTTTATTTAAGATAGTATTTTTAACAAGTAGTAATAATTGAAAAGTTGTATAAATTAAAATCAGAAAAATTAATTATTTTAATTACATAATTAAAACTCATCCAAAAATAGTTTACTTGATTATTTTTTATATATAATTATATTAAAATATTGGATCAAAATTATACGGTAGAAAATGAGTAGCAACTATGGAAATTATATAATGCTTTAAATTTTTTAATACTCCTTCCGTTTTCTTATAGTTGTAACATTGGAAATTTGATACTATTCACACATGTAGTTTGACATAAAGTTTTATCGCAGTTATACAAGTTAAAATATTGTCAAGTGGGATCTTGTTAGATTCGTCTCGTCGAGTAGTTTTTAAATATCGAACTTTTAGAATTTTTACTTGTATCGAACTTGAGTTATTAATGATTTAAAATGCAGATTAGACAGTGTGCATTGTGGGTCTGTTGTAATTTTTAGAAAACGAATGGAGTATGTATTTTAAAAGTTAAATATTAAATGCTATGGAAATGGGGACTTAGCTCAAGTGGTTAAGTCCCTTGACTTCCAACGAAAGGTTGGAGGTTTGATTCCCACCGCCCCCTATCCCTTCCTTTTTATTCCCCTTTGTAATTGTGTCGCATGAGCTCCCACCGTCCCTTTCCCAGACCTTCTATATGACTCATAGAAAAAATGCTAGCGTTTGCTTCCAAATGCAGCCAAAAGTTGTTGGGATTAGAGTTTAGAGTTTAGTAATGAAGTTTATAATTTTACTATTAAAATATAAAAGTATAATAATTTATAAATTTCAAATACTAAACATTAGTACTCCCTCCTTCCCGCGAAGATTGAACCCTTTTTTTTGGGTACGGTAATTTAGGTGGTGGAGGTTGGTAATTAAAGTGATGTGAGTATTTGTGTTTAAGATTCTAATAAATTTTGATATTGTTTATTGTTTAACTTTGACGTAATATTGTCGTAATGATGTAATTAGAGAAAAATATTCAAGTGTGGTCTTGTTAGAATCGTCTAATCGTGTAGTTTTAGAATATACTCCCTCCATTTTTTTTTTGTTTGCTACGGACCCACGCAGCACGCAGTCCAATGTACATTTTAAATCAGTAATAACTCAAGTTCGGTACAAGTAGAAATTCTAAAAGTTCGATATTTAAAAACTACAAGACGAGACGAATCTAACAAGATCTCAATTGACTATATTTTAACTTGAATAACTATGATAAAACTTCAAGTCAAAGTGATTGTGTGAATAGTGCCAAATTCTCCAACGTAGCTATCATTTAAAAACGGAGGAAGTATATTTTATATCATTTTTATTTGTATCAATTTTGTAATATTAAGAATTAAAGAAATATAAGGGACTTTGTGTAGGAAAGTAAAAATGCATCGGAATTTGTGCAGAATAGTAAAAGTAAGTATTTTTAATGTTATTTGACAATAATTAAGTTTCTAATCAAACTTATATTAATTTAATTTTTCTAAAAAGGAAAAGTGATCAAACATCGTGGGACACGCCAAAAAGGAATAGGGGTAAAACTTCGTAGGACATAGAGTATTTTTTTACGAAACGCAGCTTATATTGTGTATATTAGTTTAGTACTCAATTTTTTACTCCATTACCTAAAAAAAAAATACTAATCAAATTGAATGCAGTAGTGACTGTAGTGTACTGTAATAATTTAGAGAAGCACCGATATCAGCTGAGAAGTAACAATTGACGAACCGTGTCTTTGATATCTCAAGAAAAAGAGACAGAAATCCCCCACACGCCTCTCTAGTCTCTACCAAAATCTTTTACTACTAGTACTAATTAATACCATCCCTGTCCCCCCCGCAAATTTCACCACCAACATACTTCCTTTTTCGGTTTTTCCCTTTCACAAAACAAAATATAGAGATGATGAAGAAATTCCCATTCCTATGTAAAGCCGTAGAAACCTCCACCTGCAGGCCATGGCCGCCGTCACCCAGCTGCATCAACACTCCTTCTACCGCCTCCTTCCGCGCCTCCGCCTCCTCCGACGATGAAATTCCCGACAAGGACGAGGAGGCCGCCGTGATCCAGGGCCTAATGTCCGACAGGCTGTTCTTCGAGCCCGGCAGGACCAATTCCATCCTGGATTATGAAGCAAAACTCCCCGACGACGGCGGCGTGGCGGTTGTGGAATTGGATTCCAGGAACCCTTTTAGGGACTTCAAAGCCTCCATGGCGGAGATGGTGGAAGCGTACGGACTGAGGGAGGATTGGGGCTGCCTGGAAGAGCTCCTGGAATGGTATCTGCAAGTGAATCGGGAACACAATCACGCCTACATCATTGGAGCCTTCGTCGATTTGGTCCTGCAGATAGAATCCGGGAATAACGACGACGACGATCGTGCAGCGATGAATCCCGCCGCCGTGGACGAAGAGCGCGCCGCTTCTTCCGCTTCTTCCAGCACCGCCCCGTGTTCCTTCACGTTTTCGTCCTCCAATTATTCGTCCACCACCCATTGTTTGTCCGTCCTCGAAACTGAAGACGACGACGACGACGACGACGGTAATATTGTAGAGCACAGACCTCGCCATGGGAGTATTCATGTAATCTAAAAAAAAATAAATTTGAATCTACAACTTTTTTTTTTGTTTCAAAAAGGAAGATTATTTTATTAGTCAATATTTTTGTTTTTTTTTTCCTTAATCGATTTAATTAATTAAATTGATGATCTTTGTTATTACAATGATGGTGACAATGAGTTGGAAGATGAAATCAAACCAGAAGGTAGTGGTCCTCTCCCTTGTCAGCAAATTAAATAGAGTTGGTAGTATTTCTGCAGAATATATAATAGAAATTGAGAAAAACAAAACCCTATATGTTGATGGAGTATTTCTATTTCATAAATTCATACAGTATGTGTAATTAATGTGTGTGGCTCTGAAATCTGAATGTCTACTGTAGTAACGTGACAACAAATGAAAATAGTAAAACGATGCCGTAAATTGGAATGAAGTAAATCACTGCAGGATTGAAATGGTGTACTACTACTTGAAAGTTTGATTTATCTGCTAGAAAAAGACACGGAAATTGTTTCTTGGCGGATGGGGATTTTCTGGCTGAGGTTTCTCTTATCTTTTCTTTTTGTTTAACATATTGTAATTTATTCTTTTTTGGTTATGTTTGGCCACTGTAAGAGTCGGAGAAACAAACAAAAGGTAGAAATATTCTCATCATCATCTCTCATGGGGAATATTTTATACTCCATGTTGCTGAAATTTTAGGCAGTTGATCGAGTGGTCCTCTGTTGGATTGGAGCATGCATATCTTGATGTGGTTCTCAACATACAAAAATCATCAATATCTTAGATATGTATATATTTATATAGATAGATAGATACACACACTTATGAGTTATGATAGTGAAACAGATTCTAAATTTAAATGAATTTAAGAAATTAAAGAATATTCCCCCGAAAGAAAGAAATTAAAGAATAGTAGTACTACAAAGCAAGGTTATTAAGATCTAGATTTAAATCTTAGGACGATCCTACGATCCCACAAAGCCAAAACGATCAAGATCTGTATGGAATCTAAATTAGGGTGGGATCTGGATAAGATCTATAGGATCTATACAAGATCTTAAGATCTTTGAACGATCCGATCTCACTCCCTCTTATTTTTCATCTCATTTTTTTATTTTTCAGTGCTCCATTGTTTTCCAAAATCCAAATCTAGGGATTTTTATTTGCATATCAATCTTGCTCGCATTCTCTTCATCTTCCTCTTACAATTCATCTTCTTGTTGTTGACGTCACCGTCGATCTCCCTTCTCTTCCTATCGTCGTCCTCGCATCCCCTTCCTCTTTCTACCACCGCCCTTGTCGTAGCATCCCCTTCCAGCACCCCTTGCTGATGGAGATTTTAGTTCTAAACCTCTAGCCCAGATGGATGATGATTAATCCAATGAGACAGTGGTTGAGAGTGACGAAAATGGGAAAAATTCTAATGACAAATCCAACCTAGCTCAAGCATCATGTCTTAAATGCTCAATTATATCTTTTTTTGCTAGACAAATTATTATTTATTGATATTGGTTATTGTAATTTGCTAATATGCAATATAAATATTTTTTTGTCCTGTAGGATCTTATGATCTGAATACGATCCTACGATCCCGATCTTGCAAATGAAAAAACGATCCTACATAAGATCTAGATTTTGATAACCTTGCTACAAAGTAGATACACAATGCAAAGACATGAAATACTAGCTCATGCATTAAGTTTCAATGTATATTAATTAATGGTGGCACTCTTGGAAAGTGGATCTATTTTTTCTTCTGAAGTAATTTTGTTGAGATTCAACTGGTTTATTATGAATTAATTACTCTATTCAATAATTTAAGGGAATACCCCGACAGAAAAATTATAATCATATAAAACCGAAGGGGACTCATGACTCAACCAATCGCTGTTCTGTGAAGGGATTTTATATTTTATTGTTACTATATGGATCATACTAGTAGAGGGTTTAAGTTAGGGTGTGATTGATACTTTTGTCTTGATGTACTGCGGTGTATTGGAACCGTTGATTTAATTTGTAAATTGATGGTTGAGATTAACTTGAGGGTTAAAATAGTAAATTTGTTATATTATTGGAAAATGAACGTTGTTGTTCTTCTTCTCCGCATTTCATCTTATATTACCATCCAATTTGCTTAATTATATTGCTATACATAGATATACGTCGCTGAAATATTTTAAATAAAGTCGTTGAATTATTCATGAAAACGTACCCGAAATGCTGCTACTTGAGTCACTGAATTGTTGACGAAAAGTCGCTGAATTGTTTTTGATAGCATCGCTGAATTGTTCTTGATAAAGTCGTTGAATTGTTCATGAAAACGTCGCTGAATTATTTTTGGTATCATCACTGCATTGTATTTTGTAGCATCGTTGAATTCTTCTTGCAGAGTCGCTGAATTCTTCTTGGTAGAGTCGCTGAATTCTTCCAGGTATGATCGCTGAATTCATCTACATATAGTCGGTGAAATATATTTGACAACATAAGTGGTTGGATTTTTGGTAGCATCGCTGAATTCTTCTTGTTTCCGTCGCTGAAATATGCTAGTCATGATCGCTGAAATCTGTTAGATAGTGTCGCTGAAATATTTTGATAGCATCACTGAATTATTTTTGGTAGCACCTCGGAATTGTATTTTAGTAGCATCGCTGAATTATGCAGGGCAACGTCGCTGGATTATGCTATATACTGTCGCTGAAATCTTCATGAACTATTTTTGATACTATCACTGAATTATTTTTTGTAGCATCGTTGAATGATGGATTAATAGATTTGTTACCCTATTTATTAACTATAATCGATCAGGAAAAGATATTATTTGGAATATTAGATATGGTTACCAAATATTTGATATGATTTACCAAATATTAGATTGATAAGATACTAAATATAGGGTTATATCTTGCGTTACATATTTTGTTGGACAACTTTACCCTTTTCCATTTACAACCCTTGGATTTGAAATCAACGCTCCAGATTTTCGCCTTGATGTGCTGCGGATTCTTTCGATCGCACCCTAACTGGACCCCTACTAGAGTACTAGAGTATATATCCACACTGTGTTGTCCGTGTGCTGTATGCTACTCCGTATTTCATTACAGTATATTGTTTCTTTGGGAGGATTACTACATTATACTACCTTCGTTCCTTTTTAAATAACTAGAACTACCCGCCCGCGCAATGCGCGGGAAGAAAAGTTCCTAAAATATTAATGAATTTTAATTATTTAAAGATTCAACAAAAGAATAAATTGTCATCACGATTGAAAGAAAGAAAATATAAAATAGTACTACCCGCCGGCACGATGCGCCGGGCTCGGATTAGTTACTAATATATTTCATGAAAAAGTATTATGACATTCTCATTGTGGACACATATGTACATAAAGGAACTAACATAACAACACTAAAAAAATAACATCACATTTTATTTTATTTGTTTATAACAAAAAAAAAATATTTTAAAATTATCTATGTCGTGAAAGAAAAGAATTTTTGTACTATATATTATAAATTTTTTATGTATACAATATTTAATTTATATAATCTTTACTATGATGGGTTGCTCTAAATGGGTCAAGTCAGATAACCAAAACAGCAAGCGATGTAGGCAACATATATCATGCGTAGATATTTGTAGAAAGAAAATTGTTGCTGAAGAGAAAATAAAGAAAGGGATAGAAGAGGAGAAAAAAACATGAAAAAAAAGAGATAGATGAAGAGAAAATAATAAATAAAAATATAAGCACAACCTTACATTTCTATATAATGACAGAGGAATAAAAAATTATTCTAGCATTCCAATATTCAATGATCAATCTTCGTGCTTAATAAAACATACTGTACTATCTATATTTGTATGCCTAAGAGAGGAAGAATTCAGCTTCTCAACTTTGAATCTGTGATGTATTGGAAGGATAAACAATCTCATAGACATTATGAAAATTAGGGAAAAAATATATTAAATACTACAACGAACCAATTTTAACACTATTTCCAACATTCGACATGTGATTTCTATTAAAAAACAATGGTAGGAGGGGCAGATTGTTGTGAAACTTGAGGAGATTGGGGAACTAAGGCTGTTATAACAAAGTTGCTTTTTTGCTGCCAGGAAAACATTCATACCGGAGCAGGCTCATCTTCATCTTCCCAAGACTCCTTTACATCATCATCATCATCCAAGTCTTCATCATCCCACTTGTTCTTTGGTTGCTCCTTCATAAGATCCGGGATACGTTCTTATTCTGAAAAGGAGAGAAGCAAAAGAGTCAAGAAATGGAAACGATATCTACAAATACAGAATACTTGCCATAACAGTTAATGATTAAAGAACAATGCTATTCTGACAAATACAAAAATATAGAAAATATAACTAAATAGTGCGGAAACCATCATTGAAACACGTGACTGAACCCTCCTTAGAATCAAATAGCTTCATGTATGGAACTGAACAACACTAAAATCAAATACTGAACAACGAAAAAATCATAACAATGTTAATGTTCATAGATATAACTGCGGACAATGACCACCAAAATGCTGAAAAATTAAAAACACTTGAATGCGTGATAGTTTGCAAAAAGTTGAATTCCCAACTAAACAGACAAAAACACAAACCTCCAGTCTCTGATTTCATACACCACTGGAATCAGAATTTTCAGTTCTTTTATATACTTTTTGGAGTACTTCTTTATACACTACATTCGTTGTGGAATTTCTATTCCCCAATCGATCGTGCATAATTAGAAATTTCAGTCCATCACGTCTCACGACACGTGAAGCTGCAACATATAGTTGCCCATGCGTAAAGACTGGCTCCCTCAGAAAAATCCCAACATTCTTCAAGGATTGACCTTGGCTCTTATTTATTGTCATTGCATAGCAAACAATAATTGGAAATTGTCTTCTCTCGAACATGAAAGGAATCCTTTCATCAGATGAAGTGACGTTCATTCGAGGAATTAACACTCTGTCACCAACCGCCTTACCTGAGATAACTTGACCCTCCAAAACAGTCTTTCCAAGTCTTGTCAATGTCAATCGTGTTCCGTTGCAGAGTCCATTCACGGGGTCGATATTACGAATAAGCATGACAGGGGTACCGACCTTTAATTTCAACGAATGTGCAGGAAGTCCAGAACATTCAATAGAGTTTAAAAACTCTGGCGTATGAATTTCACTGAAACCGCTGCTACCTCCATCCGATGGGCTCGCCTTATCAGCACTCAAATACTCTATGGTTTCTGATTCATTCATTGCCATTATGTAACTGTTGATGCATTCAACGTCCTTGATCGTAGGTGCAAGGATTGCCCTTTCCTTTAGGTATTTTGGATCATGTAAATGAGATGTGAAATTAGGATAAATGATTGAAACAATGGCATTTATTGGATCATCTGAATATTCTATAAGCATATCAGGAGGAATCTGAATTTGCACTTCCCCATCATTAGTCCCTCCCAATGAACCATCGCCAATCTCACGCAACCAGCTGGCAAATTCCTCAAGCTTCTCACACTCATCTGAATTACTTGCAGAAAGCAGCCTCATGTTCTTTGTCAGTGTAAGAACAGTGCAGTGATCCCAAATATAAGATGAATTCAATGTAGCATTCACAATATGCTGTCTTGTTCCCTTACGAATAACTGGTAATATTTGTCTGAAATCACCACCAAAAACTATAGTCTTGCCACCAAAAGGAATATCATTGCTGTCGCTCTTTATAGGGCGCATTATATCTCGCAAGGTTCTGTCCAGTGCTTCAAAACAGTATCTATGTGTCATGGGTGCTTCATCCCATATAATCAACTTACTTTTTTGCAGTAGGCATGCTAGTTCGCTTCCCTGGGTTATGTGGCATGTGGATTCTTCGTGAATTTGTATTGGTATTCTGAACCTGGAATGAGCAGTTCGGCCACCAGGCATCAATAATGCAGCAATGCCACTTGATGCGACACACAAAACAATTTCACCGGAAGATCTTAATGCAGCTGCAAGACCCCTCCAAATGAATGTCTTGCCTGTACCTCCATAGCCATATATGAAAAAAACTCCTCCATTGTTTGACCTAACTGCATTTAGAACCATATCATGTACCTGAAGTTGTTCATCCGTGCATTTCTTGAGAAATTCATCATATTCCTCCAACTGTACATTACGATCATAGGACGTTTCGTCGGTAATAAGAATGTTATCATTGGGAACAAACATCTCCTCATTGGGTAAGGGCATGCTGCCGAATTCTCGAAGACTCCTACCGGCACTCTTTAATGATTTTTCAATGTCAACCAAAATCAAGTTCTGTATCTGAGATTCACTTTGATTTGATCCTGCATTCAGAAATTATGCAAAATGGGTAAAAATGAAATTGCATATACTGTTCACACAATAAGTATGTGTAATATGAGGAATATAATAAGATTGAATTGCTGGATCAAATAATTAGCTACGTACTATATTTGTGGACAATGTCGTCTGACATATATTCCCAGCATTTAATCCAAACATCCCCAGGAGATCCAATGGAACATGAAAGTAGCATAGAAACGAACAATCTTCTCAAAGACTGTGCTGATGCCCACTGACTTGCCTCCTTCATAGCATCTATGTACTCACGATCGTCACTAAACAATCCCCACGCATAGCATGCTTCTCTGTAATCTATATACTGCACACCATTAACGCAACGCAAATCTTCAAAACTGGTTGGTCCTTTTACTAAATTCAGCAGACATCGAAGGTGATGTAGCTCACCTACACCAGGGTTCACATAATTTATTCTTCCCACGGAAAAACCTTTTTTTCTTGGGCACCATGTCCTTGAATCTTCTTTCCAGACAAATTTGGATGGAAATTGTGCATAGGTGAGATTACGCGCTTCAGGATATTGGGAATTAGCTTTGAACCATGCTAAAAATTTAGATTCTCTAACTCGAGCCTGGCCCAAAACATTGGATATTTCTTGATCTTCCCTGAAGATAACAGGTTGCTCTCCGGGTAGATGGAAAGGCAGGCGTTCCACAGGAGGGTACCGATAGTGTATATCAAACATAAATAAACGCCATGCCGCCTCGCAAGGTGATATATAACGAAAATCGTAGAACATCCCCACCTCATCATGTGTACCTGTGGAAGAAACCTTTTCACCACTTTCATAAAAAGCTCCAGTAACTCGATCATACCCCTTGTGTATGTATTTGAAGAGATATTTAATTGACCTGCTCTGATTGCACCATTCAACATTAATATGAGCACCATATTTCAATAGAAGATATCTATTGTGTGGTACAACATGTCGGTTGTCCAAAAAGATCCCATTCTTCTCAATCGAACGACCATTATCGCGTCTCCTGTATACGGGATAACCATCTTTATCCAGACAGGTAGAATCAACAAACCTCTTTGGATAATGTTTGGAACACCGACCATTGATCATGCATGAAGCATTTTTCTTAGCAGACCCACACGGACCATGAATCATCAGATTAGATACCGCTTCAAAGTATAAAGGGTCACTTGTTTTGTGAGGAATCTCAGCAGATATAATCTGGTCGATCTTTGACGGAGTGACATTATTAATTCCTTCGTCTATGAACAACAATATATGAGCATGTGGAAGACCCCTTTTCTGGAACTCTATTGTATAGACAACTACAATGCAAAGAAGGAATGTACTGTTAGTAAACAAAATAATTTATAGCAACAATTGACCGTGGAAGAATATTCAGAATTTTCTTCATATTAATCAAATATGCTGAATAGTACTATAAAAATTTTCTTAAGAAACCATTATTTCTGATTATACATACATGTAATACCATTTTTAATTGTAGTATAAGATCACCTGCTTTCAAAGTGCCAAACAATTTTCCCTGTTTGAAGTCCTTTAACATGCAATCAAGTTTCATCCTGAAAACTCTCGCAAGGATATCTGCTCTGTCCGATGGCTGTGAACCATGTTGGTTGACATAACGTTTGATCTCAGGCCATGAAGCGTTGCACGTGAACGTGACAAATAGATTAGGGTATCCAGTCCATCTACAAATCGCCATTGCATCCTGGTAATTTTGGATTAAATACCTTGCACCACCAGTGAATGAGGAGGGTAAGATAATACGCTTGCCGACATAATTTGGATCTGTTTCACCTCTCAGAATAGCATCGTTAAGACCACTGTATAGTTCAGCGCGTAAATGTTTCTGGTTGTTCCGGATGAATTTCAGACGTTCTGTCTCAACCATAGAATACGTGTCCACTAAGAATTGCTGGAATAACCGCCGTGCCATTATTATTAAAGATTTCTCATTGTCCCGCCCATGAATCCTGTAACAAATAAACTCCCTCATGGTGATATTCTTCCTCTTTTTATGATTACTGTCAGCTTTAGGAATGTCAATTCGGAAGCCATCATCACCGTATGGAAACAACAGAGGATACTGCAGAGCAAGATATGATGGATGCAACTCACTTATCCTTTTGGGTGTTCCATTTCGATACTCAACTATTATGTCGCGTTCATGTAGATTCTCATCAAAGTCTCCAACAATGAGAGCAGCAACCTCTGAATCTGATGGAAGATTGTATACGCGTCCATCACGATCCCGCTTACCAATAAGACGTAGTTTGATGTTGGTTGTGTTGTCTTCATTCATCCTATCCCTTGCATTCCTGAAAGACTTTGCCAGAACATTGTGCTTGTCCATGATTCTCCTTAGTTCTGCTACAATCTCCACATCAAGATCTCCTTTCGGATCACTATTAATTAAAAGTAACATATAAATAAATAATATTTTCATTTATTTCATAATATATGTGCATTAATATTCATGATTAAAAAAAAATATGATTACCTGAAAATGCTCATTCTATTCTCATCCTCATTCTCTGTGTCATATATATAGAGCTGACCAAATTTGGGTCTTGATCCTTCAGGTGGCAGCAAGCTTCCTATGGAATGGTGGTTTTGACCATGTAACCGAAACATGGGAGGAGAAGTTCCAGTGTTTAATGATCTGTCAACTTTTCCACCCATCGAAGTAAAGCTAAACATACTATTATATTTACGTATGTTCTTCAAAAAATTTTTGCTGCGAGCACTTTGTCCCATATAAAGCTCTTCAAGTCCACGTGGAGGCTGAGGCATTGGTGGTATCATTGTCTTACCATTTAGGCAGCACACATGGTACTTTGGTTCCTTCGCCCTATAGTGTTTAGCAACTCTTTCCTCGAACCAAAAATTTGCTTTGCAATGACCGCATACATATGTCGGATCTCCAAAGTCATAGTATTCTGAGTGTTTCAGTAAAGGCACAAACATAAAATTAGAGGCATATAGCATAAGAACAATCATTGACTATATCGCATCTTATTCATATTCAGCGTTCAAAATTATAACTGACCTGTTGGATTAGATGCAACAAAATCGCATTCAGTATATTCTTCTGTATCTTGTAAAATGGGATCCTCCATATCTACAAAATAAATACTTGTCATCTACCAGTTGCAACGTATATTCCGTCTTTTGGAGATGTATATATAACCGAGTGTATATATATTACCTTCGTCATTATTCATCACATGTTGTAGCCCTTCAACTTCCAATAATCCATCCTCCGGAACTGCTTCTGTCCGGAAAAGCAATACACATGTTCAGTTTAGATGCCGTATTTCCTTTCCATTAATAAGTTACGTAATTCGTATATATTTATTTATACATTATAATTATAACTTGGTCTCAACATGAATTTGAGAAGGTATTGTAGCTCCTGCATTAGAGCAGAGAGAAAATAACTAAGAATTTGTTTAGGCCATGATATACTACCCAAATATGCATGTTCGCTGTAGCTTGCATTCGCAAGACCATCAGTAAAAATATGATGTTCACATAATGTAAATTAAAAATATAAACTTACTATCGCTAATAGCACTAACTGGGCAACTGGGGTGTATTTCAGTTGAAATGTGTGATGATAGCAGATTATCATGTACATTGCCTCTGTTGTTGAGCTCCATCAAAGAGTTCGGATCACCATAGTTTAACCTCCTATCAGCCTTATCAATGATTAGATTCGCTGAAAAAAAAAAATACAAACGAAAGATCAATTCAAAGTCTCGAATTATCATCATTGAATTAACTCTTACTTACAATTTGTGATATCACTCAGAGATGATCTGAAGGGTGACAGAACAATCTTTTGTGTAGAAGATGTGCAGAGATTGAAATTAGATGTTTCAGCTGTCTGGAACCGCCGTATGTTAAATCTACTGGTCGTCATATGGGGTCCATCCAATCTAACATTGCTTTGAACTGGACTTCTTAATTTTTCGGAATTCCTCGCCTCAAATTGCACTGAAAGTTTTATTCAACATAACTTGATTAATGAGCAAAATATATTTGCTTCTAAAAACTTTAAAAGAATAATTCTGAAGCAAAATATTAATGTCAGTACAATACAGTATGTTTAACATAACAATTGTATAAAAAAATCTATATACTATTTAAAGAACTGACAATTAGTTATATCAGAAAATGGTGAATTCCCAGGACTTCTCCCTGTTCCGCGATCTATGGTTTCCATTGTATCAGAAAGTCCACGTGAAGAATTTGAAAGTCGAGCATGTTTGTTCCCATTATTGGAATATGATATTGGATCTACAGATGAACAAAAGGATAAATAACATCAATTCAGATACATATAATCACCCAATGTGTAATATGTTAGAAAATATAAATTAAATACCTGATGGAACACCATCAGTATATTTCTTCTTCCCAAGTATAGTAGATTTTTGAATTTGTCTCATATCTGCAGAAAAGGATAGGTACTAATAACCGCGAAAAATAAAAATGATAAAGAAAGAATGAACAACAGGTTCTCCATAAAAGAAAAATGACATTGTGAAGTGGAATTAACAATACCGCAAGCCAGGCTGGTTGTATTGTTGTGTCCGGTATCCGTACCGTTATCTATTAATGAAAAAGTAATAAGAAGGTTAATTGTGGAAAATGAATGCAGGGAGGGGTGGGGGTAAAAACATATATAAACCAAACAGTAGCTGGAAAAAAAACAAAAAGAAAAAAAAAAGAAGAACATTAAGAATCAAATATGTGTATGTTTGCAAAACAAACCAAAAAACAATACCAACAAAATCTTGTGCTGGATCATCCACAGCACATATATTTGACCCGGATACATTATGAAGAAATGAGTTTTGAGCATTCTTCCCAAATGGATAGCGTACATTGGAGACTGTGAACAAATATAAAAATATAAACGGTGAAACTTATATTCTAAAGTAATTAAATACAATTATATGTACTGAAAAAGTAAATGTAAGCTAAATTAAAATATACTATACAGTAAACAGTGCAAAGTACTGTAGAAAACCATTTGTTATGCCAGTTCATGGTTCAGCTGAAGTAATATATGTGTGTGTGTGTGTGTGTGTGTGTGTGTGTGTGTGTATGTCCGTGAAATAGAATCTCTAAGTAATTGGAGATAATGGGTTAGTGAATAAATGCCTCTTGGGTGTCTTATATTTCAATCTTGTAATTGGAGATAATTTTAACATACCAAAAAGACCATAATCTTTAATATCTTCAATTTCAAGTATCTCTCTGAATGGTTTGAACACGTAAGTAAAATCTGGGAACTCTTTGATGACAACAGGAGAAACAATGGTATTAGCCACCAACTGTGCCTTATACGCGTGTGAAGTCAGTGGATACCTATCACGATTTTCAGAAACAAAAAATTGTGCTATCTCGTATACATTCCCCTCTTCAATTCGAGAGCAGAACTTTTTAGCTACATTCCTTCCAGCAGTAAATTGGAATCGTGTTCCCTGAAAATTGAAACATGAAACATATAAAAGGATAAAACTATATAATCAAACACTAACCGATGTGATGAGAATAAAATTAATTTATTCTAACCTCAATGTCGTGAAAAACACACTCAAAGCTGTTCAGAACGTCTTTCAACTCTACAACGTAGCACCGAACGCACCGACCTCTCACCTTTGCTTTGAACAATAAGTGATTGAGCTCCTTGAAGAGTAATGTACTCTCCATGTTGAAGTGCTTCAACTTGCGTTATGCAAACACCGCTAGAAATAATGTGCGGAATATTTTCTTATTGTTGTTGTAACCAAATGAAGGGCTTATATAGTGTAAAATGGGGAAGTGAAACATCTCAAATATAGAAATAAAAATCTTTTGATAAAAATATTATAGGAAGATCCATATTATATAATTGTAATAGACATTAATGGTAGGAAGATACTTAATCTTAATAAATCATTAATGGGGTTACCTTATATTATATTTTTTTTATATATATTTTTGGAATTATTGAATAATATCCATTGATCATTACAATAAATATTTAATATCCATTGATCATTACATTAAATCTATATATAATATATTTATGTTAGTGCGAATAATTATTGAAGGAATTAATCATAATTTTGTTTAATCTTAATCAATCATTGATGTGATTAATTTACATTATATATGTTTCCATTTTATAATTTAATATTTTGTTTCCAAAATTTTCTTCATTGATCAATTCAAAAATCCATTGATTTTTCTTCTCGATTTTTTCCCATTTCAAAAGTAATCTTATCCGATAATTCCTCCACATTAAGTAAAGTAATCAATTGGATTAATAAAATATAGGAAGAACCTTATATAATTGTAGGAATATCCTTAAATAATTGTAATAGATATGTATAAATTAATTAATAACAAATCATACTAATATAGAATGGTTTATTTAAAATAAAAATACATATTCTAAAATTTAGTTTCCATTAATTCAATATTTTGTTCCCAAAATTTTCTTCATTAATCAATTAAAAATCCATTGATATTTATTCCGATTTTCTTCCCGATTTTAATAATTTAACACAATTTTTATTTATTATGTTTCCATTGTCTTCCAAAATTTTCTTCATTGATAATTTGGTTTCAATAAGTTGGGAAACTAAATATTCAATGAACTAAATATAAAGTAATCTTATCCGATAATAATTCCTCCACATTAGTAATTATTTCTTCATTGAATAATTCATGTAATCCCTAATGTTTTTCCCGATTTTATTCAATAATCATTATTTAATATACATTGATCATTACAATAAATATTTAATATCCATTGATCATTACATTAATGGTGTATATAATATATTTATGTTAATGCGAATAATTATTAAAGGAATTAATCATAATTTTGTTTAATCTTAATCAATCATTGATGTGATTACTTTACATTATATATGTTTCCATTTTATAATTTAATATTTTGTTTCCAAAATTTTCTTCATTGATCAATTCAAAAATCCATTGATTTTTCTTCTCGATTTTTTCCCATTTCAAAAGTAATCTTATCCGATAATTCCTCCACATTAAGTAAAGTAATCAATTGGATTAATAAAATATAGGAAGAACCTTATATAATTGTAGGAATATCCTTAAATAATTGTAATAGATATGTATAAATTAATTAATAACAAATTATACTAATATAGAATGGTTTATTTAAAATAAAAATACATATTCTAAAATTTAGTTTCCATTAATTCAATATTTTGTTCCCAAAATTTTCTTCATTAATCAATTAAAAATCCATTGATATTTCTTCCAATTTTCTTCCCGATTTTAATAATTTAACACAATTTTATTTATTATGTTTCCATTGTCTTCCAAAATTTTCGTCATTGATATTTAGTTTCAATAAGTTGGGAAACTAAATATTCAATGAACTAAATATAAAGTAATCTTATCCGATAATAATTCCTCCACATTAGTAATTATATTTCTTCATTGAATAATTCATGTAATCCCTAATGTTTTTCCCGATTTTATTCAATAATCATTATTTAATATACATTGATCATTACAATAAATATTTAATATCCATTGATCATTACATTAATTGTGTATATAATATATGTTAATGCGAATAATTATTAAAGGAATTAATCATAATTTTGTTTAATCTTAATCAATCATTGATGTGATTACTTTACATTATATATGTTTCCATTTTATAATTTAATATTTTGTTTCCAAAGTTTTCTTCATTGATCAATTCAAAAATTCATTGATATTTCTTCTCGATTTTTCCCATTTCAAAAGTAATCATATCCGACAATTCCTCCACATTAAGTAAAGTAATCAATTGGATTAATAAAATATAGGAAGAACCTTATATAATTGTAGGAATATCCTTAAATAATTGTAATAGATATGTATAAATTAATTAATAACAAATCACACTATTTTATAAATTAATTAATCATTGATGTGATTACTTTACATTATATTTTTATACCTTTTTTGGATTGTTGACTAAAAATTAGGGATTAATTGAGATAATAATCAAGATTATAAATAATTCAACCTTTTGGAATTATTTACTAAAAATTATGTATTTAAAAAAATACATGTTTAGTTTCCATTTTATAATTTAATATTTTGTTTCCAAAATTTTCTTCATTGATCAATTCAAAAATCTATTGATTTTTCTTCTCGATTTTTTCCCATTTCAAAAGTAATCCTATCCGATAATTACTCCACATTAAGTAAAGTAAATCAATTGGATTAATAAAATATAGGAAGAAACTTATATAATTGTAGGAATATCCTTAAATAATTATAATAGATATGTATAAATTAATTAATAACAAATCATACTATTTTATAAATTAAATAATAGATATGTTATAGTTTCCATTTTATAATTTAATATTTTGTTTCCAAAATTTTCTTCATTGATCAATTCAAAAATTCATTGATTTTTCTTCTCGATTTTTTCCTATTTCAAAAGTAATCCTATCCGATAATTACTCCACATTAAGTAAAGTAAATCAATTGGATTAATAAAATATAGGAAGAAACTTATATAATTGTAGGAATATCCTTAAATAATTATAATAGATATGTATAAATTAATTAATAACAAATCATACTATTTTATAAATTAATTAATAGATATGTTCTAGTTTCCATTTTATAATTTAATATTTTGTTTCCAAAATTTTCTTCATTGATCAATTCAAAAATCTATTGATTTTTCTTCTCGATTTTTTCCCATTTCAAAAGTAATCCTATCCGATAATTACTCCACATTAAGTAAAGTAAATCAATTGGATTAATAAAATATAGGAAGAAACTTATATAATTGTAGGAATATCCTTAAATAATTATAATAGATATGTATAAATTAATTAATAACAAATCATACTATTTTATAAATTAATTAATAGATATGTTATAGTTTCCATTTTATAATTTAATATTTTGTTTCCAAAATTTTCTTCATTGATCAATTCAAAAATTCATTGATTTTTCTTCTCGATTTTTTCCCATTTCAAAAGTAATCCTATCCGATAATTACTCCACATTAAGTAAAGTAAATCAATTGGATTAATAAAATATAGGAAGAAACTTATATAATTGTAGGAATATCCTTAAATAATTATAATAGATATGTATAAATTAATTAATAACAAATCATAATATTTTATAAATTAATTAATAGATATGTTCTAGTTTCCATTTTATAATTTAATATTTTGTTTCCAAAATTTTCTTCATTGATCAATTCAAAAATCTATTGATTTTTCTTCTCGATTTTTTCCCATTTCAAAAGTAATCCTATCCGATAATTACTCCACATTAAGTAAAGTAAATCAATTGGATTAATAAAATATAGGAAGAAACTTATATAATTGTAGGAATATCCTTAAATAATTATAATAGATATGTATAAATTAATTAATAACAAATCATACTATTTTATAAATTAATTAATAGATATGTTATAGTTTCCATTTTATAATTTAATATTTTGTTTCCAAAATTTTCTTCATTGATCAATTCAAAAATTCATTGATTTTTCTTCTCGATTTTTTCCCATTTCAAAAGTAATCCTATCCGATAATTACTCCACATTAAGTAAAGTAAATCAATTGGATTAATAAAATATAGGAAGAAACTTATATAATTGTAGGAATATCCTTAAATAATTATAATAGATATGTATAAATTAATTAATAACAAATCATACTATTTTATAAATTAATTAATAGATATGTTCTAGTTTCCATTTTATAATTTAATATTTTGTTTCCAAAATTTTCTTCATTGATCAATTCAAAAATCTATTGATTTTTCTTCTCGATTTTTTCCCATTTCAAAAGTAATCCTATCCGATAATTACTCCACATTAAGTAAAGTAAATCAATTGGATTAATAAAATATAGGAAGAAACTTATATAATTGTAGGAATATCCTTAAATAATTATAATAGATATGTATAAATTAATTAATAACAAATCATACTATTTTATAAATTAATTAATAGATATGTTCTAGTTTCCATTTTATAAATAGATATGTAATCCCTAATATTTTTTCCGATTTTATTCAATAATCATTATTTAATATACATTGATCATTACAATAAATATTTAATATCCATTGATCATTACATTAATTGTGTATATAATATATTTATGTTAATGCGAATAATTATTAAAGGAATTAATCATAATTTTGTTTAATCTTAATCAATCATTGATGTGATTACTTTATATTATATATGTTTCCATTTTATAATTTAATATTTTGTTTCCAAAATTTTCTTCATTGATCAATTCAAAAATCCATTGATTTTTCTTCTCGATATTTTCCCATTTCAAAAATAATCTTATCCGATAATTCCTCCACATTAAGTAAAGTAATCAATTGGATTAATAAAATATAGGAAGAACCTTATATAATTGTAGGAATATCCTTAAATAATTGTAATAGATATGTATAAATTAATTAATAACAAATCATACTAATATAGAATGGTTTATTTAAAACAAAAATACATATTCTAAAATTTAGTTTCCATTAATTCAATATTTTGTTCCCAAAATTTTCTTCATTAATCAATTAAAAATCCATTTATATTTCTTCCGATTTTCTTCCCGATTTTAATAATTTAACACAATTCTATTTATTATGTTTCCATTGTCTTCCAAAATTTTCTGATAAATAAATAATAAGATCCTTATCAAATTGTAATAAATATGTATAAATTAATAAATTATGCAAATGATATTAAATTGTTATATATAGAAGAGATTTTTGGGAGGGAAATTAAACATAAGAAATTTATATTTAATGTGAAACAATAATTGGAGGGATTAATTGAGAATATAATTAATTTACCATTTTGGGATCAGTGACTAAAAATTGAGAACAACTTAATTACATTAATTATCGATTACTTAAGGGATAATTTATTAATATCCATTGATTAATCGAGAATTTAATTTCAATGATGTGTTCTTCAATTCAAATTAAAAACTTATCTTACACAAAATATAGATCTTGCTAGGCATTGTGTTAAACTTGTATACAATTCTCAATCTAATGAAATACAAAAGATTGCGAGAAATAAATGGATAAAAATGATATAAACAAATTTCATACTATCTCTTAATGAATGTAACACCAAATTTTGTGAGAAACAAATCACAAAAAATAATATAGACAAATTTCAGACTATCTCTTATTGAATGAAACACAAAAGATTGTGAGAACCTAATGCTACAACAACTAAATTTATCCAATTATTTACAATTGGTGGAACAATCTCTGCACAAAAACAATAGCCAAATCAATCTTTCCCCAAAATTGATTTATTCTTGTATGGTTATGAATAAGCCTTATCTATTCATCCCTTCAAAATGCTCTTCGTCATTTGAATGGGTACTGCCATTTTTCCAATAACTGTCACCAAAACAACAACAAAAGAGAACAAAAATAAACATCAATTTGAATAATAAAAGATACAAAATGGTGAGGAGATGTATTTGTTAAATGAAACATTGAAAGAAATGTTAAATGAATATGTAAGGTTATGAATAATCCTTATCTCTTCATCCCTTCAAAATGCTCTTCGTCATTTTCCCAATAACTGTCACAAAAACAACAACAAAAGTGAACAAAAATATTAGCAAAACAGGGATAAATAAACATGAATGTGAATAATAAAAAATAGAAAATGGTGAGGAGATGTATTTGTTAAATGGAATATTGAGAGAAATGGTACATGAAGATGTAAGGATTTGATTTTGAGAGGATTATAATACACACATATTTATAGGAGAATGAGATGAATGAGATATAGGGATTGTTGGAGCACGGTCCGGGACAATTTTGTAATTATCAGCGAGGTGGAGCACGGTCCAGTGGCAGTGTGGTAAATATTCCAGTGTGTGTGAGAGAGTGTAAAAAAATGGTTTTTGTGAGGGGGAAAAATTTGGGCGGGAATGTGTGTGTGTGGGGGACTATTTTGTTTTAGATTATATATAGATATGTTTTGACTTTTGTTACTGTTCATTAAGTAGCTTTGACTCGACTTTTTAATACAATTATATAAGATAAAATATAGTCAAGTGAGATTTTGTTGGATTCGTCTAATCGCATATATTTAGAATATCAAATTTTTATAATTTTTACTTGTATGCAATTTGAGTTATTGAGGATAAAAAACGTGTATTGGACTGCGTGAAATGTGGGTCCGTAGCACTTATTTAGGAACAGAAAGTATACTTCATATTCTAGTATAGTACTAGTGGTGCCTGAATTGTAAAGTTACGTTAAAATGCTCGATCAGTTCTAAAGATCCAATATAATTTTTCTAATATTTTCACTCAATCAATATAATAAGTAATAATTTCATACTCTTATTAATTATCCATTACATGTTGTAATATACTAATATTTTTCATTTTATTTATATCTAAAGAGAGAGTATTGGATTCTTTTATTGGTCATTCGAAGTATAAGTATTAGTATATTCAATTTTCCAAGTGCAAGTGGCACTATCAATTGTCATCATCGACATGAATATCGTCCATATGCATTCGACAAAAAAAAAAAAAAAAAAAAAAAAAAAAAAAAAAAAAAAAAAAACCTGGTAAAATGCAAGAAAAGCATATGTTACTAAGAATCAGAAAATGGAAAACAATACAGTATTTTATAAGCTGTTGAATGTGGTAATGCAAAGAAACCTAGCTACTCTCAAGTTTCAACTCTCACGAACTAAAATCAATACACAATACTACCACTCGGTGTACTAATTAAATTTTAAATAAATAAGGAGACAATTATGCATAATCCTCATCCACCTGTTTCATTAATAATTAGTACTACTATTATCTTATTTTTGGTATTATATTGTTTAAAATTAAATATAGCATAATTAGACCTCAAATTAGGGAAAAGAATGGATGTGTTTCTATCAATAAAATATCTATAAATTTATATATAAGTACATACTACTAGTATACTATTACTTTGATGAAATTAAAGAAAGATTGGAAAAATTAATTATGATGTAATTAAATTGATAGGAGACACAGTAGCACAAAATGCTCCACTTTTTGCGCTGTTTCGACTTTCGAGCTCACAAACAGTGCCACCGCATAATCCAAAACCCAACTTCTTTTACTAGAAGTATTTAAGAAATCAATTCTCAGTTTTTTTTTTTTTTTTTTTTTTATCACAGTACAGTATTTCTATTGTCTTGTAGTAGTAGTAGTAGAAATGTTATAAACAAATAATTTTCCACATTCTATTATTGGATTAGAATTATTTATTTGTCTTGTTAGATTACTGCAACCAATCAAGTGGGCTCCCATAAATCTCAGAGCTAAGATTCTTGTCCTACCAGCGAATTGAACCTTCTAAACCCCTCTGCTTTTCTTTTTTCTTTTTTTCAAAATAACTAGTACTCCCTCCGTCCCATTCCAAATGTCATACTTATTATTTTTGAATGTCACATTACAAATATCTTCTTTCTATAAATAGAAATAATTTTCCCCTCCAACAACTATGTGGACCCCACCATATACCCACAAACCAACTCTACCTTAATTCCCGTGCCAAACAGTAACAAGACACTTGGAGTGGGACGGAGAGAGTATATTACATATTAAATTCACAGTACACATTTTAATTCTGGCAATATTAACTTAGAATGGTCAGTCGCGAGCTTTCATATAGGGTTTTGGATTCGAATTTCGTATTAAGTACTAAATTTATCCATACTCTTGGTTTACCAATTAAATACATATTTTGATTTAATTGTTATTAAAAAATTTCAATATATGTTGTATATAACATTGTTTTACTTCAAATTAAAAAGTAAAGTATAGTAGCACTATTACTTTAAAATAAATAAAAAACGTAATACACTAATATTGCCTCGTCTCAAGATATTAATCCCTTTAGGCTTTAGGATATATGGATACATATTTTAAGTAAAAATAAATCAGCGGGGGAAATGGTAACGGTTACATGATGTGATCAAGGAGAAGGAATAGTGGTTGAACGGGGAATCGAATCCCCAACCTATAACTTGAGAGTCGGGATACTTGACCAGTATGATAAGTCTTAATCCCTAATATTATTTTTATTGATTAACAGTGGAGCTATTGTAGTGATATAATAATTGATTAAATAATTTTATGAAAGAGAAAACGAATACTGTACTAATGGTAATTAAAAAATTAATTAAAATTAGCGTTTCATAATTTATTGAAAACCTCGAAGAAGTAGAGCAATAAAAAATTAAAATAAGAGGAAGACGTTAGATTTATTTATGAATCCCAAAGCTAAAGCTGGGATAGAAGCTGATGTTATCATTAGCCAGCAGTCAAAGCTGATCCCCATTTGCCAGCTGGAATTATGTTAAACTATTCAGACTCATATATAATTTGATTTACTACTACTACTACTTTGTTATGTCCTAAACTGCTACCCTAGTACTTCTTCCTAGGGTGATTAATGAGTAGAACTACTCGAACTCAACTCGGGACTCGGCTCGAAAAAAATTCGACTCATACTCGAAAAATTCGAGTCGAGTCGAGTAGTCGAGTATTTAATCGAGTATCGAGCTCAAGCTCGAGTACAAGGTTACGATACTCGTCGAGTATCGAGTACTCGTCGAGTATCGAGTCGAGTACCGAGTCGAGTCGAGTACCGACTCGTTTTTTGTTTTTGGTTTTAATTTTAAAATTTTCAAATATTTTATATTTTTAATACTCTTCTACTTTTATTTATTGTCCACTTTCATTTTGATCCATTAATAAATTCATGTTTAAATTTAAAAATAAAATAAAATATAATTAATATAATTATTCAAATATAACATAACAGAAAAATAAAATGAATAAAATTAAAATAGATTAATAATATCATTATAGTTATAAAATAATAAAATAGATTTAAAATAACATAAGTTCTTAATATAATAAATTTATTTAGAAATTTAGAAAATAAATTTTAATATTGAAGTATCTTATAAAAAATAACCTAAATTCATTAATTAAATAATAGAAAAATAAAAAATAAATAAAAAGAAAAGGAAATTAATTTTACAAACTAAAAAAATTACACCGTTAAATTAACAAAATAAAATAGAAGAAAAAAACTATATAAAATTCAAGGAAATGGAAAAATACAAATAAAATTAATTAAATAAATAAATTCAATAATTAGATAAAAATAAATAATATAAATAATGTTAAACATGGTATTATAACATAAATTGATACCCAGTATACGTAAAAAAAATGACATATATTAAATATAAGAATAAAATAAAAATATCAATTAAACAACATATTATAAATTCCCATAAATAAATAATTTATATCTCATGTTGTGGCTTGTGAATTACACAATTCATTAACGAGTTCATCAAATCCACTCATGTTGTACATTTGAGCACCAATAGATTATATTCAACTAAGAATACACACTCTAGATGGAGTAGTGATGTTGTGGGATGAGCCTGGAGCAACGACACCCCCACGATAATACGCACACACTTTAATATTTTAATGTAATTAAAAGTCTTACACAAATATTGGAGTTACTTATAAACGTGACACATTTCTACTAACATTTACTATTACATTTGACAAATATATCGAAATCTGCACTATATAATCAAACTAATGCACTAAATATATGATGAATACTTATTGACATATACTGTAATTGAGGTCAAATGCATCCAACTTCCGAGCATTATACGTATTTAAGTTTGCGAGATTTCAATTTAACTGGGGGTACAATATTAACCGGAAAACATCGAAAAAAGCACACCCATGGATAAAATCATTACCCAAATATAAGAGACATGTGGTTACACAAAACCTAACTCAAATGTTGGTATTGTGAGGTGATAAGTGGTACCCGAATATTATTCATTACCCAATTAATTAACTAATTCAACAAATTCACTTATTTTATACATTTAGGTACTAATAAATCTTATTTTGCTAATACATACCCACTCCGAATGGAATAGTGATGTTGTGGGATGAACGCGGAGCAACGGCAGCCCTAAGACACGCTTTAATACTTGACTGTAATAAAATGCCTTACAAAAGTATTGAAGTTACTTTTAAATATGATGATCCTGTATTTAAATGTATTGTAATATTTAAGAAATGTATCGTATTGAGTGCCAAATGAAAAAAAAAATTGAAAAATGAAAGATGTTTTGCGACCAAAATTTTGGTCGCTAATTCGGTCTCGAGATTAGTGACCAAACTAATTCGATCGCTGTTTCGGTCGCTAGTTAGCTACTGAATGATTTTAGTCGCAAATTCGGTTGCTAACTAACTACTAAATGGTTTCGGTCGCAAATTTGGTCGCTAACTAGCTAATGAACGGTTTTGGTCGCAAATTCCGGTCGTTATACTGAATTTTATTGCAATGTAAATTTTACAATAACTAGTCAAATATTTATATATCAAATTGAATCAAGTTTTTATGTCATAGTTCCAAATTTTAAAATCAACACAAAAAAAAAAAAATCAAGCTTGAACTACTCGAGCTCGAGCTCGAACTCGGGCTCGAACTCGATGGTACTTGAGCTCGAGCTCGAGAAAATGTAAAAAAAAAAAAAAAGAGTTCGAGCTACTTGAGCTCGAACTCGAACTCGATGATACTCGAGTTCGAGCTCGAGTGATGCTACTCGACTCGAGCTCGAGCTCGAGCTCGAGTAGCTCAAAAAGCTGTCAAGTCAAGTTCGAGTATCGCACTACTCGAGCTCGACTCGACTCGATATCACCCCTACTCCTTCCATTCCTTTTTAATTGTCTTATAAGCAAATATTACACAAATTAAAGAACATAATTATTACTGTACAATCTTCCATTTCTACCCCTCACTTACCAACAAATGTACTTGGAATAGAGAGAGAATTAACATTATTGGGGGAATAAAGGGATAATATTGAAAAACTATTATAGAAATACCCAAAATAACAATTATTATGGAACACTTTTTCATTTTTAAAAAGACTACTATTTTGAAACTATAAATATGGACTACTCCCCCTCCGCTTTTCATCCATGACTTTTTTCTTTTCTTTTTAAATACTATTGTTTATTACTTGATTTTAACTTATTAATATTAATGTAAATATATATATATCTAAATTTTTTGGTGAAATATATATATTTAAATTAAATCTTATTAAAATTATTTAATTATATAAATTTGGAATATATGTATATACAATATTTATTTATATTAAAATACCAACTATTAAATAGAAGTAAATAAAAATTAAACTTGTGGATGGAGGTAATATCCTTCTTTTCTTTTCTTTTTATTTTTGAATAAAAATAAGGATAAAAGAAAACAAATACAGTAATGAATAAAAATACAGACGCATAGACAGAAACTAGGCAGGGTATCTCCAAATGAATGCTGATGGGGCCCTAATTTGTCAGTCCATCACTCCATTGAGCCTTGAGGATGGCAAATAAAGTACTTCATCGTGTAATTAAACTTTGGTTTAGTCATATTCAGTAAACTTGTAATTTATGAGATTTTCATTTCCGAGAAAATTTAGTTATTGCAATTCGTACTATTAGTACTTTTCTTTTACCTATTTTTTATTTTTTGAAAATTAATGACACAACTACTACTGGACTGCGCTTTTATTTCATTTATGGGCAGGTCTGATTCGTTCAATTAATGCACGCCGGAAATGGGCCGAGGCCCAATTAAGATACGTGTTTGTTTTTTCTTTTTTTTTCTTTTTTTTTTTTAACTTTTGTAAAATTAATACTCCCCGTCGCACGAAATTTGGCTACTATTCCTTTTTTGGGTGTCCCACGAAATTTGGCCACATTCCATTTTTAAATAAATTCAAATAATATAAGTTTGATTAGAATTTTAATTATTCTCAAATCACATTAAAAGTGTTCACTTTTACTATTCTGCACAAATTCCAATGCACTTTTACTTTTCTATATAAAGTACTTAGCATTTCTTTAATTCTTAATATTTCAAAATTGGTACAAATAAAAATTGTATAAAATATATATTATGAAACTACACGATTAAATGATTCTAATAAGATTACACTTGGATATTTTCTCTAATTGTATCATTGCATAATATTTTGTCAAAGTTAAACAATAAACAGTATCAAAATTTATTAGAATATTAAACACAAAATGCCTACACCACTTTAACTACTAAACCCCATTACCTAAATTACTGTGCCCAAAAAAAAGTGGCCACATTTCACGGGACGGAGGGAATAAGTACTTATAAATGTAGCTAGTACATTTTATTACCTAGGTTGTATTGGAGCGCTATTTATTACTATTACTATTACATGCGAATGGAATGAAATTTGAGTAAAAACCCCAATGTGTATTAACATGCAATCCAAATATAAAAGTCAACAAGAAGTTCTCCGAGCAATAAAATCTCGATGTATTCATGAGTAGGTGCACATCATAATTGCGAGACAGCCATGAACTCACTGAATCAATTTCTATGCCCATTTGTTCTAAGCTATGTCTACTGGAAATGTAGATGATCTTTTAAACTATATATATATATATTATTCACGTAATTTGTCAGTACTCAGGAAAGTGCAAATGCAAATACTTACACTAATTAAACAAGCTCAAAAACAGCCATTTTCAGCTAATTAATAAGCACAAAGTTATTGGAAAGCATTTGAAGCCCTTTTGGCCTAAAATTTAGAGCACACATAATGAAAGCTAAATTCGATTTCCATGTTGAGTTTTTTCATATCATTTGGGGTTTTTGTTTTTCATCAGTGTGTGGGATATGAAGAAACAAAATTAGCATGTAGAGTTTCTTGCCTCGGCTCTTTACAAAAAAAAAAAAAAAAAAAAAAGAAAAAAAATAGCATGTAGAGTTGTATTCCAATACTACAAGTTGCAGGTCCATCATGGCAAGAATTGATGACTGAATACTCCCTCCGTTCCTTTTTAGTTGTCTTTTTAGAAACTAAAAAGCATTCAAAAATAGTTGTCATTTTACATATTTATATTACATTTTTCCAATATTACCCTTATATTTTCATAAATATTACTCCTAGAATATTGTGCAATATCTCACCACTTCAATTTTACTTTTTTCTAGAGTAGGGGTAAAAGTGAAAAATTAAGCAATAATAATGACATTCCTTGATATGTGTGATTTTTGCTAAAACGACATCTAAAAAGGAATGGAGGGAGTATTAATTTCCTCCTCTCTCTCTCTCTCACCCCTGCACAAGAAAATGATTCAGAAAGATTGGGCTGTCAAAAATGAATTCAAGAAAGAGGAGTAGTGTCCTTGAAATCCATCAGGCATCATCATCATCATCAGCATTCAGCTCCCTCTATCTACCAAAGCCAAGCCAAGCCGAAGCCTGTAAATGTCAAATCCCCAGACAGCCTTTCAAGCTTGATATTGACACCATATCATTATGATTCAGTTGTCAGTATAAAATTTTACATTTCACTTCTAGGGATTTGTGTAGAAAATGACCCAACATGCCCCATTTTCCATGTACACATTTTTATTTTTTAAATTTGTATGAACTGAATAAAAAAAAAAAAAAATGTAAACACTAGTAACATGTACAGATCTGTTTTTCACCTTTTAGGGTGTCCTTGTTGAGAAAACAACAAGATGGGTTTCTCCTGTGATTCCTGTCACCATTTGTGGAATGGATACATATGTGTTGATTGTTCTTTCTGAAACAATTGAACATAGGAGTAGTATTTTATAATTAAATTTAGAAAAATGGAAAAAGAATTAAAAGAATGATTGAGGACCAAAAGAGATTTGACAGCTTATTTGAAGGCTCACAATAATTTGGATTCTTTATAATGACTTTATATAAATTGACTTGATGAAATCTGTTTCAACTTTAAAGTATGTCTCACTCACCACTAGTCAGTCATCATATTTTCTCTTTATTTAGTTTTATCAAGTGTTGAATTGATGTCTAATGTTTAGGCAACAGGATGAGATCCCAACTAACCCAATCTATTTGCAGTTTGTGACATAAAGTGAAGAACATGATAAGATATTGTGAGGGGGAGCCATCTTTTTGATAAAGTGGGCAATATTGTTGTACTTGTACATACTCTTCTTACTTATTACAGTCTTTACTTGTAGTATTTGCTGTCACCCCTTTTTTCCTCTAATTGACAATTGATTTAGCATGTCTTGTTTTTTTAAGTCTCTGGACTGAGGTATCCCCTCAATTATTTTCATTTTGCCTATGAGTCTTGTTTGAAAGGAATGTTATTTAGGTATCCACTCATTCTCTCTATTTTATATAAGAGCCAGTTTATGTAGTGTGTGGTGGGTGGTTGCAAAGTAAAGAGGTGTCCGTCCCACTTGGACAGACAGTGCATATTGTAATGTAAGCCCACCTCAACATACATGGACTATCATTACTACTCACTTTACATTTCCTTTACTAAAATATCTGATGATGCCATTTAATTTTGGGCATTTGAGTGCAGCATGCTCCCGCTTTTGTGCCTTATTACTACTGCTGCTGGTTTGTTTTTTCACACTCTAAAGTCTAATCCACAATATAATGCGACACGACATATGCGTGCTGTGGCCTGTGTCCCTGTCTGTGTGCAAATAGTAAAAATACTACCACCACTTCAATTCGTATATCCTATTCCTTCCGTCCTATTCCAAATATCCAATTTACTATTTTTGGATGTCCAATTACAAATGTCTTTTTTTTTTTATAAATAGAAATAATTTTTACCTCCAACAACTATGTGGATCCCATCATATACTCACAGATCCACTCTACCTTAATTCTCGTGTCCAACCATAACAAGACATTTAAGTTGGGACAGACGGAGTAGTAATTGGAATGACATATAGAGTACTAGTATTTATTAGCCGGCAAGCCTTATCTTGGTATTTTCATAGAGTAATTTAAATTAAGGCGTGGTATACAATAGGCAATAGAGTCTGGATCCCCATTAAATGACTGCAAATCTGCAATCATTTCACTCCTCACTTACTATATAATAATACCCGTTCCTTTATAATATGACGGATACACATTTTACGTAATTCAATACACATTTTTAATCCTTAATAACTCAAATTTCATACAAGTAAAAATTATGAAAATTTGATATTCTAAATCTATGCGATTAGACGAATCCAACAAGATCTCACTTCACTTTATTAAATTATATTAAAAGGTCTAATCAAAGTTACTCAATAAACAGTGAGATAACTTAGTCTGTGTCAAAGGAGGGTATTCTACCGCTCATCCCGTTACTATTTGGATATCATTTTCAAAACCCCTTTATTAATGAGTCTATTTATTTTGTACTAGTAATTGTGACTCTTATAGAAACATGTATCTATATGTAGATAGCAACACAATGCCGTAATCGAAAACACTTGTCTAAAAGAAAAGAACGACTATCAATTTTGACACTATTTAACACCCACCACATTCACAAGCTAAGGGAAAATAATTAATTACTAACAAATACTCCCTCCGTTTTTTTATATCTTCACCATTTCTCCATTTTACGCACTTTAATGCATATTTTTGTTCCATTTAACTTGTCTTGTTTGATTTTTGCACACAATTCAAAGCGTTCTTTCAATAATTAATATCTCAAAATATATACAATGAAAAAATTATGTAAAATATACTATATTATAAAATTACATGATCAAACGATTCTAACAATACCCAACTCGATTATTTTTTCCAAATATATACTTACAATAACATTAAGTCAAAGGTGAACAATGAACTGTGTCTAAAAGTCAAACAGGACATGTTACCTGAAACTGAGCAAGTATATATAAGTATTTTGTAAATTGTAATTCATTGTTGATAAATGGATTCAACATCCAAAATACTAGTAATACTGATATATGGTTAACTAAAGTGAGATAGACCTTTAAAATTCTAAGAAAATTTGATTGTGTTCCTTGCAATAAATAAAGGCAGTGCCCCACCCCCACTGGGAAAGACATAACATAATTTCTTGCCACTCATGTGATGTATATTATTGCACCAATTAATAATTAACGTGACCACATTACAAATTACGATACATAGCAATTAGAGCAGCACGACATTAAATTCGAGATGGGGATTACCATAAATGATCTAATGACTGTTTATAAAGAAAAGGGGAGATTGCCATAGCCTCCATGTAATTTATTTATTCATTTAAAGAATAATCAATTCATTGGAAACCAATCATATAATGACAGGTGTCATGGGGAGATTATGCATATGCAAGATGCCAAATTTATGAGTGTTGTTTGTGGTGTGTGTGTACTCATCCATATATTACATCATTCAATTGCATATAAACAACTGCTTCCAGTTTTGTTTTTAACTATTTACTGAGTAGGAGGAGTACATACAATTTTAATATTTTAGTTTAATTTATAAAATTATTATTTCAAATCCCAACGTCTTTCTTTTCCCAGCGGTGTGCCAGAATTTGACCAGAATTATCTTAGTCTTGCTTAGCCAATAAATATATGTCCTTATGTTATGTTGTGTACAAAACCCCAAGGCAATAATAGTACAGCAAAATCCCCACAAGTTGACAGGTTTCGGTGAAATATTTTCTTTTCCAATTTCAGTTTCTTGAGAAAATATTAGTGGAGTATTTCTTTCAAAACGCGATTTGTTTGTTATTGAATTATAAATGGTCGTTTTAATATTTTATTTCTTTGGTATTTCGTACTATCATATAAATATGATTTTAAAAAAATAATTCTTTGTAACTTTGTTATTACCTCAATGTACCTCTATTTTGTTCTCATACATCATTATATTATATTCCATATGTCCCAAGTAAAGTAAAGTGTCATGTTTAACTTAATACACAATCTAATATCCTTTTTTTTAATAACTAATATGGGAAAATATGCATATGTAGAAATTGTGTATATATATATATATATTCTAAAATTTATGCAATTAGAGAAATTTTATAATATCCAACTTAAAAACCAAAAAATAAGTTGGAAAATGCTTTTGCATTGCTAGCTAATTTTGTACTCCACAAATAACATATCATGAAACATAATTAAATATAATTATTTCTATATAGATGTCCATATACATATGTATGGATAAATTTAAGGAGATAAAGGATCCAAGAGTAAGCTGATCACTCTGCATATGTGTTAAATAAAAGAAATGGAATAAATGGATATGTATTATCGGACATGTTGCTATGCGGATTTTCCATATCCGCACGGTGCGGAATGATATCGTGTACCGTTGATCCATTTTATCATCTAACGGTTGAAATTATTTGGAGGGTTAGTTTAATGTGTTGAATTCGCAACATGGGTTATACAATTCAGCGACATGACATACACAACTCAGAGACGGGGCCAATTCAATTCAACGACGTGGCTTATGCAATTCAGTGACATTATTATGTTCATCTCAGTGACGTTTGAAGATAGAGTCGTTTGAACTTCATTGGGATTTTAAACGCATCTCAGCGGCGAAGCCTTCACAATTCAACGACATGGCCTATGCAATTCAGCGACATTATTGTATTCATTTCAGCGACACAATTTTATACATTTCAGCGAGATGGTTCTATGCATTTGAACGCATCTCAGCGACGGAGCGTTCACATATCAGCGACATGGCCAATGCAATTCAGCGACTTGTTTTAGTACTTCTCAGCGACATGCTATAGTATATTTCAACGACATATATTCATATATTTAGCGATATGCTCTGCATATTTCAGCGACATAGTAAATGTAGAAACTATTATACATCTTTTTTTTTAACAATTTTATCCTTTTAATTTATTATAACCGTTAGATTTAATTCAACGGATGAGATTGATCGTTCGCATGTATTATTGATCTCCTTCCCATTTCCAATATTCTTTTATAAATGATCGGAAAAAATATAATGGATATCGATTATCTTTGATTTGGAATTTGTATGCTATATTAAATTTTTGTAAACATAACTGCTGAAAGAGGTAAAATTATAAAGTTTGTAGTACAACGTAAATTATATACAATACATATGTTCACTAGAGTCTAGACTAAATAGTAAAACAAGCAAAAACAAAACTGAAGACAAGAAGCTTTTTCGTAGTTTAGTCATGCTCGAAAAAGAAAAATCATAGAAAGACAAAAAAAAAATAAACCTGAAAGAAGTTAAAAGACGAGTAAACAAAAAGTTGAAGATGATGAGAAGCAGTCTCTGATTCTGTGTCTTCTTACAAAGTGAGGGGTGGTCTTCTGCTTTCCAACATTTTACTTTTTTTTTTAACTCTGCAAGATTCCGAAGTCCAGTTAACTTTCTCACCACTGTAAGTGTAAAGTACGTGTCTGTTGTTTTCACTCTCCTAGTTTTTCCCTGCACACACAATCACAATGCACCTGGAAAATGCACCCCAATAAACCTTACTGTACTGGGAAATGTATTACAACGAAGAACCCAATAGTAGTAACATGAAATTAATTCACTAATTAACACTGATAATTACTGCTTACATTACAAAGATTGCAATTTTCACAGAATTTTTGAGAACCCAGTTACGGTAATAATTCTCAAAAACGCTGTGAAAATCTAATCTAGCTATTTATATGGCTAATGGCTTCCCCCTGATTGAAAGTGAACTTACAAGTGCTGCACCAAAGGTAAAAATTAAAACTAATTAAACTGATCGAACCCAGTTAATTTGTGGTAGTAATTATATTCCTATTACTGTTACAGATAAGTAGCTGCGCGTGCCTGCCGTGTGGCTTAGCTAGTAGTCACGTGACCCCGCCCACATTCTTCCATGCACATCCGGGGACGGCGAGGCGGCTGACCTGGCGGAGTAGACGCCGTTCCAGATCTCGGTGAAGGCCCTGACGATGATTCCGTGGTAGTAGGGAGAATTGAGCTGGAGGAAGCAGTTGAGGAGCTCCTTGAGGTCCTCCTTGGAGTAAATCTCCTTCTCCAGGATCATCTGCAGCATCGACTGCCGGAAATCCAGGTACGGGTCGTCGGAGTCCTTCTCCACGGCGACGCTGGCGCCGCCGATCCGGCCGAAGCCCTGGACGGCCTTGAGGCTGCGGATGTCGGATTCGGTGTCGGAGGAGTAGCAGGCCGGCGGGGTGTCGACGGCGGAGGAGAACGTGGTGGTGGTGGTTTCCCAGGAGCTGGAGGACGAGCAGTGCGGCGGCCTCGAGGTCGTCCGGCGGCGCGTGTGGGACGGCCTGTGGTGGTGGTGGCGGGGGCGCGGGTTGAAGACGGCGGAGAGCTTGGGTCGGCGGCAGGTGCCCGCGCCGCAGCCCAGGCTCACAGTGAGGGTGTTCAGAATGTACTTTTTCTTGCTGCTGCTTGACATGTCTCTGCAGAAACTTTTGTATTTTTGGGGGGATTAGTTTTGGGGCTGAATTTCTAGTAAAGGGATGAGCATTGGAATTGGGGGAGAGCTAGGGATATGAAGGGATGAGGTGTCTAATACTATAAATTGAGCATGTGAGGGCTGTGAGGGGCCCTTGCCCCTTTAGTAGTAGTACAGGTTCTAGGAGTATTTTGATTTGACAGGTTATATTCACAAATGCACAAATGGGGGGTTATTGCTTTGTTTTTATTGGGTGGTGATGGAGGGGGAGGGTGACCGTCCTGTTACGTTAGCGGTGAAAGTCAGAAACGATGGAATTGAGAAATCCCAGTGAGGGAGGGATTAAAGAAATGGTGGAGGGAATGCAGAAGAAGGGGAATAGAAAGGGGAGACTGACAATGCCAGTGGAGGATGATTTTGGGATTTGATTAATTATTGATAGTTGAGGATTATAGTACTACTACAGTTTACTACTCCTATGTCTCATTTAACTACAGTTTACTACTCCTATGTCTCATTTAACTAGTCTGGTTTGACTTCTGCACACAATCCAATGCATTTTTTTCAATAGTTAATATCTCAAAATATATACAATGAAAAATTATGTAAATTATATATTAAAAAACTACATGATCATACGATTTTAACAAGGCCCAACCCAACTATTTTTTTCAAGATATATACTTGCAAGAGAATTAAGTCAAAGCTGAACAATGAACAGTGTCAAAAAGTCAAACCAGACATATTAGTTGGGACGGGCAGTATATACATGTATCAGTATGACTGTATCCCAGTTGATGCTTTTTGGGGGATTTAGATCTAATGTTGCATGTTTACAAGAAGCTTCTCTTGTCAGGAATATTGTTTTTTTATTATCCATTATCAGCATATGAAAGAATTCTACATTTCAACTCTATTTTGAACTAAAGAAATGGAATGTGAGATTTTAGGAGCTAACTTTGAATCCTTGAAAGGTTAGTATTCTTACTATTTACTGATTTAATTATTATAGTGGTGTGAGTGTGACACCTATTTTTTGGCTTTAAAGTAGTAAAGAAAATTAGAAATTGAGTAAAGAAATGCAAAATAGGTTCTATAGACTATTGAGTACTACTCCATTCGTTTTATTACAAATGTCATACTTACTATTTTGGATGTCCCATTACAAATGTCTAATAGAAATAATTTTCTCCTCCAACAACTCTGTGGACCCCATCATATACTCACAAATCAACTCTATCTTAATTTACGTGCCCATGATGTCCTATTACAAATGTCTTCCTTTTATAAATAAAAATAATTTTCTCCTCCAACAACTATGTGGACCCCATCATATACTTACAAATCAATTCTGTCTTAATTTACGTGCCCAACAGTAACAAAACATTTGTAATGGGACGGAGGGAGTAATAGATTTTAGTGTTTGGTGTAATAATAAAGGGGATGAAACAAAGGAGATCCTGATGAATTAATTCTTAAGAATTGCATAATGGGCCGTCATTATTGGACCAATGTGGCCCAAATAGTGGACAATGTATTTGGGCTTAAAGTAGACCAGTTTGGAGGAGATATTTAGGCGTTTCGAAATGTCAGCAATTTGGGCCTACTGAATGCCAGTTTGGACTTCAAGCATAAACCCAGGTTGGGGTTGGCCCAACTGACGTTTTAGAAATAAACACAGGTGGCATATAATTCAAATTCAAAACTAATCTTCATACCCTAGTTTAAGTAGAAAAATTTGAATTTACTCCCATCGAAGAAGATACACTAATTTGTTTGTTTTTTTTTTAAAAAAAATAATAAATAAATAAAAATAAAATCGTACGCATTGACTGTTCTGTGTAGCTATTTTGAACAACCAAAAAATATTTAGGTAGTCCCTCCGTCCTATTAAAAGTGGCCACTATTCCTTTTTGGGATGTCCCATTAAAAGTGGCCACTTTCCCTTTTAAGTAAATTAGATTAACATAAACATGATTAAAAACCCCACAATAATGACAATTGTACTTTCTGCACAAAGTCCCTATATATGTTTAACCATTAATATCTCAAAATGGGTATAAATAAAAATTATTTAAAATATATATTCTAAAACTATACGATTAGACGATTCTAACAAGATCACACTTGACTATTTTTGTCTTTCTACATCATTACGATAACATTAAGTCAAAGTTAAATAATAAATATGGTTAAAAGTCAAATGTAACCATTATAAATTAGATGGATGAATTAGTCAAATCTACTCACACCACTTTAACTACTAAATTCCATTACCTAAAATCCCGTGCCCAAAAGAAAGGGGTCACTTATATTGGGACGGAGGGAGTATGATGTAAGTGATGATGGGTTAGTACGTGGGAGTTAAGACGCCTCCTGTGGTATATTTTGGGTGCATTTTCTATTACTACTGATTTTACCTAATACCAATATAATAATAATGATTTGGTGTTGACTGTTGTTAGGCACACACATGACACATCATCACATAAAGGTTGACCCAAGCAGTAAGTTTATGTGAGGGAGGGAGGGCTAACCATTAGTTTCAACTTTCAACAATACTATTAGTATTTAACAAAGTTGGATGCCATAATTTGGTTCAAGATTGAGCCAACTTAACAAGTGGAGTACTATTCTGAGGCGTTATGGAAGGCACAATTAGTGATATAAGTTCCCTTCATCGATATGTCCACGGCCAATTCATTTCCCCAAAATTAACTATATATCAACAAGAAGAAAATCACATCTTAGCTTGCTCAAAATTCATTTTTCCCTGTCACACAAACAACACATACTAAGTCGTTATGCTCTGATCCCCTCCAGACCAAAATATCTGATTGACTTAACCGCAATATGGAAGGTCTTGACCTATAAAACACCATGTCACTTCAACGTGTTATGTATGCTCTGGAAATGAAATCTAAGGCACTTCCTTTAATAATTAATATCTTAAAATATATACTATATATATATATATGATATAAAATATATATTCTAAAACTATGTGATTAGACGAGTCTAACAAGATCTTGACTATTTTTTTATAAAAATTATGCACTCGTTATAAATTGAGTCAAAAAAAAATTAATATTAAAAAGTAAAACAAAACGTATTAAATTAAATGAAACAATTGAGCAATTAAAAAAATGGTAAGTTGAAATTAAGAATTCGTATGCTTTATATGTTTTGTCTTTTTTATGGTTATGTTTGTTGGCGTAATTCTCCATTGAGGAGGGGTTTTTTATTATTATTATTATTATTTATCTATTTAATTTAATCAGTCGTCCATGGAGTTGAGTTATTGCCTATTTGGGTCTGAATAATGTGTTTGATGTAAATTTTTTGTATCCTAGTTGTTGTCAATAATGATTAGTTGATCCGTCATACAGTGCATGTAATCTGACTATATATGATAGTCATTGGATTACTATGATACGATGCCATGGTTTCTTGCCTTGTAATGTTCTTGTAACATACAGTGATACAGGATTGATTTTGATTTTATGAAAGATCATGTTCACTTTTCTAAAAATTCAATACAATAAAATAAAAAAATTACAAAAATGATGAATCCAACAGAAAATTGAAAAAAAAAAAAGTAAATTAAAGTGGTAAAATTTATTCAATATACATTATTGGAGTGTTGAAAGTGATTTCAATTACATCTTACTTTGTATTCTTTTTACAAAACCTATTTTGCCAAAAAGGGGGGAAATATTAAAAAGAAAATCTCAAATGATAGATATATTTTTTTTTTACTTAACTGCCTATACAGGCTAGGAAAGATGTGGTGAGAACCCATGCCACACAATTAAAAAGAGATAAAGGGGACGGATAGGAGCCGGATAAGAATCGAATCGAACCCTCAACCTAAAATTAGTAATCTTCACCACTTAGGTCAAGTACCAACAGGTCGGACAATAGGCAGTGCAAAGTGGCCTATGGAACAAGGGCCCCCAATTTAAATTTGGGGCATTTTAAAATTTACTATGTATAATTTGCATATTTTTCATATATCTTTCATGTTAGGAGCTCATTATTGACTTCAAAATTCATATCTAAAATGACATAATTGTTCCGATTCAAGTTTTTAATTTCAGGTCTCATATTTTGTTTATTATTTTTCTTCTACTTTTTTTTAAGGTTATTTGTAAATAAATTCAGCTATTTTTTTTTTTATTTTTTATAGTGTTATGTTCAAAATTTATATCTAAAATGACATAATTTTTTTGATTCAAGTTTTTCATTTCAATTCTCATATTTTGTTTCTTATTTTTCTTCTATTTTTTTTAAAGGTTATTTGTAAATAAATTCAGCTAATTTTTTTTTATCTTTTTTATAGTGTTATGTTTTATAAGTAATTTTAATATTTATATTCACCTAAAACCTAATTTTAATTTTTGTAATTAATTTTTTTAATATAATAAGTGGGGCCTAAAAAATTTATTAGAACATGGCCTACGAAAATGATTAGACGGCCCTAAGTACCAATCCCATCTCAAATGACAGATTTGAAGTGTAAAGATGAAGTGAAATAAATATAAGGAGTTTAATTTATCTGGTGGAAGAAACAAGTTCAAATAGTCCGGGAACGCAACTTACATGTGAGCACTGTCAATACTCAAGGAGGTAAATATACCTGGGCGCGGCCGGTAGGTGATCATCATTACATCCACAAGACTTTGGATAGGTGCACTTGCAATATGGAGTGGATTAACAGCTTCCCGAATGGCTTTGCTCACATTCTTAGCCGAATAGGATCTGACCACAGTCCAATTCTTTTGAGGTGTGGTAATGCTCCACGCTTAGAGGGCTCTAAACCTTTCCGATGGGAGTCGGCGTAGGCTATATCAACGGGCTATGATAAAGTTGTTGAGGATGCTTGGAGGATGCCGAGCCCCTCTATTGAAGACCAACTTGATCTGGTCAAGAAAGAGTCCGCTAAGTTTGATAAGTCAGCAGGGGGTAACATCAAATGGAAGAAGATTAAACTTATCAAGAGATTGGAAGGCATTGCCCGCACCATGGAGAGAGTTGACTCTATCAGGCTTTACCTGCTGGAGGAAGAACTTAAGAGGGAACTTGAGCAACTTCTAATCCGAGAGGAACTCTATTGGCAACAAAGATCTCGTGACAAATGGATCCATAGCGGGGATAGAAACACAGCTTATTTCCATGCCCGGGTTAAAGCGAATAGGAATCGTGCGAAGATTCATGGTTTGATCTTGCCGGATGGGTCCTGGTGCGATGAGGCTACTCAACTTAGGATCCATGCCAGAAATTATTTCCATAACCTGTACACCCTTGAGGAGGAACAGAGAAAAAGTGTGGCTACCCAGGAGATTGAAATTCCGCCCTTACTGCCTATTGCCGAGGAGGACTCCAGACCTTTGGAAGAAGGTGTAACACCCGAAGAGGTGATGAACGCTAAGAAGGGCATTGATGGCAACTCGGCCCCAGGCCCGGACGGCTTCCCTGGATTATTTTTCCAACTCTATTGGAATCTAGTTGGGGAATCAATAACTAGTTTTGCTAAGAAGGCCTTCTCTGAAAGGGAATTCCCCCTAGCAATCTCTAAAGCCTTCATTTGCCTCATTCCCAAAGTTGAGGTGCCTACGGGTTTCCACCATTTTCGGCCCATCACGCTCTGTAATGTGAGCTATAAGGTGATAACGAAGATTTTGGTTTCCCGTCTCAGACCAATTCTGCAAAAAACCATTTCCCACAACCAATCGGCCTTTCTCCCAGGGAGGGGACCCGCGGATAACGCCCTCACTCTCCAAGAGATTGTGACTCATATGGGAAGATCGGGGACTAATCTGCGCAGCATTGTTTTAAAAATTGATATAGCAAAGGCCTATGATAACGTACTGTGGGAATTTCTGGAGAATAGCTTAATGGAACTGGGACTACCAGAAAGTTTCATCAAGCTTACCATGTTTTGTGTATCATCGCCTTCCTATGCAGTCCTCTGGAATGGCAGGGCAACTGATAGCTTTTCCCCCGAAAAAGGGTTGAGACAAGGAGATCCGATCTCCCCGTATCTATTCTTAATCGTCATGGAAAAGTACTCTAACATGATATAGAACTTGGTGAGGAAGGGGAAATGGAAACCTGTCAAGCTTACTAACACAGGGATATAGATTTCGCATCTCATATTTGCTGATGATCTAATTTTGTGTTCCATGATGGATAAAGCTAGTATTGAGACTATGGCCACATCCTTGGAGAGTTTTGCAGGAGCCTCAGGTCTGAAGCTCAATCCTGACAAGTCCTCTTTCATCACTTCTAAAGCGGTCCCTTCCACGGATAAAGATTGGATCTCGGCTACCCTGAACATGAAGTGGACGGAATCTTTTGAGAAGTACCTAGGTTTCCCTCTGATTATTGGTAGATGTAAAGGCAAGTTTTTTGATTCTGTTTTGGATAAAATCGACTCCAAGCTGCGGGGGTGGGCAACTCATTTCCTCAACAAAGCAGGACAATTAACTCTTTGCAAAGCCGTCCTCGCTTCCATCCCTATATACCTTATGCAAGTTCATTGGTTCCCTCAGACTGTGTGCGATGCCATAGACATGAGAATCAATCGTTTCCTCTGGAAAGACCATAATGGCACCGGAATCCACTTGGTGAAATGGGATATGGTAGCCTCTCCGCTCGGGGAAGGGGGCCTGGGCCTTAGAAAAGCTAGATACATGAATATTTCACTCCTAGGGAAACTCATTTAGAATGCGCTCTACTCGCCAAACAAACCTTGGGTTCAGCTCATTAATAACAACAGGGAAAGCTCCACCTATCCCTTTGAGTTCCCTTGCTACAGTAAGTCCCATGTCCTCAAAACCATGAAGAAAGTTGTCCCTTATCTAATTAAAGGGTTTAAACTGAGGATAGGGAATGGAGAGTCCTCGCTTTGGTACTCGGAGTGGTGGAAAGGTGGCCAAATCAGTCCTCTTCTAGATTATGTGGACTATCATGACACTACTCTCAAGTGCAAGGATGTTATGGTTAATGGTATGTGGGATTGGTCTGTTATTTATTCCAATGTTCCCTCCTGGATTCTCTCTGATATTGGCAGGTCCCCCCTCCAGTTCTACATCAGGATGTGCCAGACATGTGGATCTGGAATGAAGATAAATCGGGCAAGTTTACAGCTAAATCAGCCTACAAATTTTTTACGTCCAATGTTGACAAACCAATAGGGTAGAAGTGGATTTGGGATACTAAGTTTCCAGCCAAAATTTGCTTTCTCATTTGGCTAATCTGCTATGATGCCTTGCCAATCAATCTCACTCGCTTCAAGCGCAATCTGTCCACTAATCCATTATGCACCATCTGTGGTAAGGAGACTGAGAGCTGGGCACATTGTTTGTTTCTTTGTGACTGGGTTAAACAAGTTTGAACGAAACTTCACATTGCCATTCCACTGGACTGTGATAGTATTCCCAGGCATCATATCAAGGAGTTTTTAGCGGGGATGGTCAATACCTATGGGACCCGGCTAGTGGCTGCTCTCTGGACCATCTGGATGGAAAGAAACAGCAGAGTGTTCAGGGGGACTAGTACCAGTCAATGGAAAATTCTGAGGGAGATTGCAGGCCTTTCTACTGCCATTGAAAGAGAGAGGACCTGCAAAAAGTTGGCGAGAGGGTCAGGAACCCCCATCCACTGGAACGAAAAAAAGGCGTCAGGCACCATCCTCCATACGGATGGCAGCGTGTTAGGGAGCTTGGGGAAGGCTGGTTTCGATTTTGTCGCTAGAGATGACAAAGGTCAATGGATTGTTGGGGGGAGTGGCCACCTGGGGAGTTGTACTATTTTGTATGTTGAGCTGTACGCCATGGCTAAAGGCATGGAAGAACTGCTTAAGGCTGGGGTGAAGAGAGTGTGTTGCTACACCGATGCCCAGACTGCCATTGATACGTTAAAGTCGCATAATGAGCTCCACCCGTATGCGGCTTTAATCAAACATATCTGGTCCTTACGGAATGCTTTCGAGGAGTTTAGCTTGCACCATATTTGGAGAGAGGGCAACAAGGTTGCGGATGGCCTAGCCAAACGTGGACCGGTAGAGGAGGACTTCTACACGACGTGGACGTTCCCTCCGGACGATGTTCGGGCCTTTTGGGAAGCTGACGCTTCGGGTGTTTGCTCCCCGAGAATCTAGTGTTTATGCCTGCTTGTTTCCTTGTTTTTAGCTGTTTGTCTCTCCCCCGTGTATCTCTTTTTCTTTCTTTCTTTTCCTATTTTCTTGACTGTTTGCTGGCCTATGGCTTACAAAAAAAAAAAAAAAAAACTAACATGTGAGCAAAACTACCACAACTCCTTGAATTACAAAAACATATTCGTATTATGTGGTAAATTATATAATTTGACTCACAAATTCTATTATCAAAAAAATAAAATTAAAAATTGTAAGCTTTTTACTTAATGTGTACGAGAAGATTACTTGCCATGATGGGATGAAAGTAATGTATTTTTGCAGGATTGGATTCATTAACTATTAAATCTGCTTTTTAGATTATTTTTTAATGGTGGATCCATATTTATTTGTAAAGTTATTTTCCTTGAAAAATTATTGGTCGACCCAAATAGTTGCTAACCCACCACATATGGCCGTTTCTTGATTAGTTTAAATTATTAATTAACCAGTACATTTTTGGTATAATTAATTATTTTATTATAAATATACTACTATGAGTCTATATATCATTGGCAGCCCATAAGTTTGATCAAGCACTCCATTCTCTTTTTATCAAATCACAATTATCACCAATTTATGATAAGTATGTCTTACAAAACATCATTAAAATTAATTGGGTCAGAGAATGGTTGGAAAGATTAAATTTTAATGTGGAACATGGCTTTAATATCTTTATTATAATTAATTAGTATATATATAAAAAGGGTTTGGATAGGGTACTAGTGCTACCCAAATAAATTTAACATATACTCAAACCTAAAATATGGCAGCAAAATTTCGGTTTCAACCAATATTATTCCAGTTTTAACATCCCACAGATTGTTATAACCTTGTCCAAGCATTAATGGTAGTCATCCTTAAATTGAATGAATGGGGGAAAGTGGTAGTCAATTTTCAAACCCAGATTGAAAATAAAACAAATTTCCTAGGTAATCTGGCAAGTTCCAAAATTTGACAATTCCCCACTTTCCAGTTTCCTTCTCCTCTGTTTTGGTTTCTGGAATCCTTAACCATATGTCTATGTCCCTCCCTGTATTGACCCATCTTGTTTCTTTGCTTGCAGAAGGATGCCCATGAAAATGAAAAGACAAGAATGCCCCTGTAATGGAAAATAAGTAACTTCCAAGCGTCAAATGGAAGAATCTAAACCCACAAGTAATCAACTTATGTGTGTCTAAATTATTGAGGAGACGTCCATCCCAAGAAATCCCATTATTTCCTCTCTCTTACAAGCCTCAATCTCCCCCCCCAGACCCCCCAGACCCCCCACCCCCTTAACCCCCCCATATGCCTATATATATAAATGATGGTTAGAGACACCGCATCTATTCATACACACAAAACTCACCCACGTTCGTCATAACTCTGCATCATTTCGTAACCAACTCCCATTTTTTCAATAATATTTTGCCGATCTCTCTCTATTTCAGTAATAATTTCAATTATTCCTGAGAAATCCCATAATTTAAAGATCCTTCCTTTACTCAAAGGTAATCAATTGTAGAAGTATTATATATATATAGCACAGGATAAGATTCTTCTTCCCTCTGAAGCTGTTTCCTTGATTTCTCAATTACCATCAGAATAGTTCTTCTTTCCCACCCTCTCTTTTTGGATCAGGTTACTGCAAGTTTAAAATAATTGATCTTCCCCTGCTCTAATCGTTTCAGGAACATATTGAAAGATGATCGGGGAATTCATCTCCAGGACATTGCTGTAAGTCACACTGCTTTGAGTTAAAATTTAAATCTTTATCCTCATCCCCCTTTGTTGAAAAGATTCTGTCTGTGCCCCCCTTTTTTCTGCTTTTGATGAAGCAATTGGGGTTTGTGTTTTTTTTTTTTAATTGGAAAGAAATGATTTATGGATCAATTGGTGGGATGAACAGATTGGTTCTTGGATATGCATATCCGGCTTTTCAATGCTTCAAAACTGTAGAGAGAAACAGAGTAGATATTCAGGAACTCAGATTTTGGTGTCGATATTGGTAAGTTTGCGTTTGTCAATCTCTCCAAGTTTTAATTTCGGTTTCAAATTAAATTGCATTTGCGGATTTTGAGCAGCAATTGTTAAGGGAGCTTTGGCATTGAACAAATCAAAGCAAATAACGAGTATTAATTTCCATTTAATTAAGAAAATACGCTTAATCTGTTTCGGTCAACTGAGGGTTAGTAAATAATGACCGTCATTAGGAAGAACACGAAAGGGTGTGATACAAGACGACTTTTACTTGGTCTTGGGTTTTAAATCATCTTTATTTTATTATGTATGAAAATGACTTCTTGATTTGACTGTGTGAATGTGATGTGATTTTTTTTTTAATTTTATTTTCAGGATAATTGTTGCAGTGATCACAATTCTTGAGAAAGTTGGAGATGTCTTTATCTCATGGTATCAAATTTCGGACCCATATTTTTTTCCGCACTTGAAGTTGTGTAATGTCTGACAATCCAAGTAGTAGTAGTAATAAATTGTGTTGTTCTTCTCAACAGGTTGCCAATGTATGGCGAGATGAAATTGGCATTGTTCATCTATTTGTGGCACCCAAGAACAATGGTACATAGACATGAAAAAATTCACATATCTGGAAAATGGAATTTTATACATTGTTTTTTGTTTAATGGGATTGAATTGCAATTTACAGGGGACAATACAGATATACGAGGCGTTATTGCTGCCATACGTGTCGAGGCATGAGACAGACATTGACAGAAACTTAATTGAGTTCAGAGCAAAGGTTTGGAATTTGGTTATTTATTACTGGCAGAACTGCACGGAGCTCGGGTCCACTGCAATCCTCAATTTTCTCCAGTTTGCGGCTTCTCAATCCGCAAGGATCACAAGCAGAAGCAACAGCATTTCCCATGAGGTAATCTTCCGACAATTCAGCTTTAATCAAGGCCTTTTACGACTCAGATTCATGTGAATTAGGCTGCTGTAGTATAATAATTGCCAGCCACAAGTTTGAATCTTGCACTCAAAAACTCATTTGCTGTTGAAAGGCCTAAACTTTTCGGCAATTCCTTGTTCAGTACTATTGAATTTGGTTTATTAATGATTTCATCAATTGTTGAATTAGAAGCTAATTTGATAGCGTGCAGAATGAACAACCTGGAGGACCTCCCCCGCCGGCCAAGTCGTCTGGATTATTCAGGAGAAGCAAGCCCGACAAGAGGCGGCATTCTCCGCCTCCGCCGCAGCCTCCACCACCACCGCCACCGTTTGAGCCATCAGCACCGCCCTACAGCGCTTACTTCAACCAATCTCCAAAATCGGACGCCATTAAAGTCCAACTACACAACCAGACGACGCAGTATATTCGCCCCGAGGATGTCCTTATTCCGGACTTGGATGTCGGGTCAGGAAAGAAATCGGGTTTGGATAATCAAGTGCAGGCCACCAGGGACCGACTTAGGCGCTTCATTGGCGATTAGCCTTTTTTAGCAATTTGACAATGGAGACACCAACAGAAAATCGTATTGAGTGTTTGTAAATGGCAGAAAAAGACTGTACCAAAGTTTGAAATTGATTCATTTATTTTTTTTCGTGCCTACGCTGTGGAATCTTAATTTTTCGAAACTGAAAGAAATATGAAAAGACCATTACATTGCCTGTTTTACACTACATGGAGTAGTACAATTCAGAACGTCGAAATCCGGACAACTCGGAGCGCCCGAATAGCGTGCTTGCAGAAAAGAGCAACGACGGAGGCGACACGCGCCCAGAGGCGGCAGAGGAAGTTGCCGCCGGAGGAAGCCGTGGAGGTGGACATGGGCTGGAGGTAGGCCCACGCTGCGTGCTTGACGAGGCGGTTCCGGATGCGGATGTCCAAGCCGGGACGGGCCGGTTTCTGGTACGGGGAGTTGACGGCGGCGGCGGACGGCAGAAGATCCTTGAGAGAGCTGTAGATGTGGGAGGCGGCGGGTTTGATCGATAGCAACTCCAGATCATCGGACGCCGGAAAAGAACAGCTGTGGTGGAACAAGGAAGAAGAATTCCGGCGCCGAAGAAAAGGAGAACCTTGGGAGTGCGGCTGCTGCGGGGATTCGGCGGCCATGGCGATGAATTGGAAAGGGGATTGATTCCTTGTGCTCTCTCTCTCAGTGCTCACGGGCCAAGAATAATGGGGATGGATATATTTGGACAATTATTTAGCCGAATGGGAAATTAAAATAGCCACTTAAATATCCAATTGGTGGTGGGCAGAATAACGAATTTATTTCATAAAGTAACGTCTGATTGCAGAATAAGGGCTTGAAATATTAAATTTGGCATTTACCTTATCGCAACGGATGCTTCAAGTTCAAATTTTGTTCATTAAATTTCTACGCAAATAGTTGCGAGATTTTTGGTGCACCAATTATGGACTCCTTTATTACATCAACTTTTTTATTGTTTATTTGATCGTTGATTTGTTGTGTATGCAGCAAGAACAGGTAATGTTATTGAAGATGATGCATTAGTTATAGCCTACAGGGATATAAAAATAACACAACTCACATGACTTAATTCTGATTCCTACATTTAACCAACCACCAAGATAAAGATCAAATCAGCAAAATTCAAGGGCAACTCAAACTTTAATGAACAAAACAGTAATATTTTTATTATAAATGGAATCAACTCAGTCGAGTGCAATCGTACACATCTCATATCAAATTATCAATACTAGATTATTCTGAATTGCTGATAGTAACTGAAGATCCAAACACTTCTAAACGGAGTTTGAAAACATTGGAACTTAGATGATAGGCTAAAGCAAAAAACATTTAACATCAGACAGTAGAATTTAAGGCTTAGAAGCTACCGCCACGAAGACGAAGAACAAGGTGCAGGGTGGACTCTTTCTGGATATTGTAATCCGCCAGAGTACGACCATCTTCAAGCTGCTTCCCAGCAAAAATGAGGCGCTGTTGATCCGGCGGGATCCCTTCCTTGTCTTGAATTTTTGCCTTCACATTATCAATTGTATCTGAGCTCTCAACCTCCAAAGTGATTGTTTTCCCAGTCAAAGTTTTGACAAATATTTGCATCCCTCCCCTCAATCGCAACACCAGATGAAGGGTCGACTCTTTCTGGATGTTGTAATCTGCTAGAGTCCTACCATCTTCAAGCTGCTTCCCAGCAAAGATCAAGCGCTGTTGATCCGGAGGAATACCCTCCTTATCCTGAATCTTCGCCTTCACATTGTCAATTGTGTCTGAACTCTCAACCTCCAATGTAATCGTCTTTCCCGTCAAGGTCTTCACAAAGATCTGCATCCCACCCCTCAGTCGCAGCACAAGATGGAGGGTTGCTTCTTTTTGGATGTTGTAATCTGCAAGCGTCCTTCCATCTTCAAGTTGTTTACCAGCAAAGATCAATCTTTGCTGGTCTGGAGGGATGCCTTCTTTGTCCTGGATTTTCGCCTTGACATTGTCTATTGTATCCGAGCTTTCAACTTCCAGTGTAATTGTCTTGCCAGTAAGAGTCTTTACAAAAATCTGCATTCCACCGCGGAGCCTGAGAACAAGATGGAGGGTTGATTCCTTTTGGATATTGTAATCAGCAAGGGTACGTCCATCTTCAAGCTGCTTCCCAGCAAAGATCAGTCTCTGCTGGTCAGGAGGAATTCCTTCCTTATCTTGAATCTTTGCTTTGACATTATCGATGGTATCTGAACTTTCAACCTCAAGCGTTATGGTTTTACCAGTTAGAGTCTTAACAAAGATCTGCATACCACCACGGAGTCGGAGGACAAGATGGAGGGTGGATTCTTTTTGAATGTTGTAATCTGCGAGAGTTCTGCCATCTTCAAGTTGCTTTCCAGCAAAGATTAACCTCTGCTGATCTGGAGGGATCCCTTCCTTATCTTGAATCTTAGCCTTTACATTGTCAATGGTATCTGAACTCTCAACCTCAAGTGTAATGGTTTTCCCAGTAAGAGTCTTTACAAAGATTTGCATACCACCACGAAGTCGGAGAACAAGATGGAGTGTGGACTCTTTCTGGATATTGTAATCTGCAAGGGTTCGTCCATCCTCAAGTTGCTTTCCAGCAAAGATGAGCCTTTGCTGATCGGGAGGAATTCCTTCCTTATCTTGAATCTTAGCCTTAACATTATCGATAGTATCAGAGCTCTCTACCTCGAGAGTGATAGTCTTACCAGTGAGGGTCTTAACAAAGATCTGCATCTGCAATTACTCATAACAAATAAAAAAACAAGCAAATGGATCAAAAACTACAGAAATTCATTATGTTTTGAGCAAGCTTGCAAAAGCCTCAACAATAAACAGAAAGGGATTCATTCACAGAACAGGTATTCCACCATTAAAATTAATCAATATCCCTGTTTTCATAATGCATATACTAATGGTCAGCTATTAAACCATAACCTAACACCCTAAGTCATGGAAGGCAGAGCGTAACAAGGCAATCCCTGGATTTGGTTTTCATTTCCAATATCTATAAATCAAAGGAAGGCATCACAATCTTACCCTCGTAAACTCCATCATATCCAAACCCACACGCACAAAGAGTACCCACAACCAACATAGTTTCATAGGTATGACAGAAATTACACCAAAATCAAACGAGAAGAAGTAAGGAGCGATTTACCTTGAAGACGGCAATACAGGAAACGGCCACTCGGAGGGATTATTGAGAATTTGAGATGATCGAAGGGAGAAACAAAAACCTGGGAATTGTAGGGCAAAGAGGAACGGGGGATCGGTGAGATATATATAGAGGGGGAGGGAGGCGAGGAGGAAGCGGGATTTTCGGAATTTTTACGCGAGCGACTTGGCTCTCAGCCACGAGTAATGACGAAATATCGGTAGCCAAAAAGCGTGAGAACTGAGAAGCAGGGACTTGCGAGGTTTTCTCACGTTCCCCAAATTTGTTTTCGTAATTTCTTCATAAAGGAAATTAAATCATTTCGGTACCATATTTATTGTTTGGTAATCCATATTTAGAACTCAGGATTTTTTTTCTTTCAAATAATATCATTTAATACCATATATATTTGATTTCTAAAAGATTTTTTAGCCATAAGACTACTTTTTAAATTGAAATATTTTTAGCCTTTTCGTCAAATTATTTTACTCCAATACATGTTGCATATACTATCATCTACAGTTTTTTTGGAATTCTTGTGTATTTTTCAGTGATATTATTGCTTTGTCTCGTGGAAACGTATATGTTTGGGGTAACGAAATCAACCTGACCATGGATCGGAACGATATTTATCTTTTATTATGGGATAATAATAATAATAATAATAATGAAGATATTTCAAAACGGCTATGAGATTGAGATAAATAAATTTGCGAATTTGTTATACAAAATCTTTATTTAACGGAGCCGGATTCCATTTCCACGCAACTTTTTTTTTTGGTGAACCATTTCCACGTAACTTCGTTAATTTTTCTTGAGCCCAAAGTAAATGTGTTAATTTTTTTTTTTGGAGAGCCATTGAAGGCCTGTGAAATGGGTGGTGGGAGTCCATGTCACACAAATTACAAAGGGGAATAAAAGGGAGGGATAGGAGGCCGGTAGGGATCGAACCTCCAACCTCCCGTTGGAAGTTTAGGAACTTAACCACTTGAGCTAAGTTCTCATCCCCAAGTAAATGCGTTAATTGGACGCTACGTAATGATAAAACTAAGCATTTAATACTTCCTCCGTTCCTTATTAAATGCACATTTGAGATTTTGTTACTGTTCATTGAGTAACTTTGATTCGACTTTTTAATACAGTTATACTTCCTCCGTTTTTTATTGTTAGCTACATTGGAAGTTTTGCTACTATTCATTGAATTACTTTGATTTTAATTTTTCTCATAGTTATACAATTTAAAATATAATCAAGTGTGATCTTATTAGATTCGTCTCGTCATGTATTTTTTAAATATGAAACTTATAGAATTTTTTACTTGTACCGAACTTGAGTTATTAACGGTTTAAAATGTGCATTGGACTGCGTGCAATGTGGGTCCGTAGCAAACAAATAAAAACGGAGGGAGTATAAGATAAAATATAGTCAAGTGAGATCTTGTTGGATTCGTCTAATCGCATAGATTTAGAATATCAAATTTTCAAAATTTTTACATGTATACAATTTGAGTTATGAATGATTAAAAACGTGTATTGGATTGCGTAAAATGTGGGTCCGTAGCATTTAAAAAGGAACGAAGAAGTATTAATTAATAAATTTAAAACAATATAATATTACTTAATTTTTTGAATATAATAAAAAAATTAAAATTAAAAATATTTTAACAAATTCGCTCTTAAAAACAAATACTCCATCCGTCACACTTAACTTGTCTTGTTTTACTTTTGCACATAATCCAATGCACTTTTTCAACTGCTTATATCTCAAAATATGTACAACAAAAAATTATGTAAAATATATATTCTAAAACTACATGATTATACGATTCTAACAAGACTCAACTCGACTATTTTTTACAAATATATACATGCAATAAAATCGAGTCAAAATAAAATAATGAACAGTGTCAAAAAGTCAAACAAAACATGTTAGCTGGGACGGAGGGAGTATAACTTTATGATTAAAAAAATTTGTCCTCTTACATTTTTTAAAGCAAATTCACCCATCAATCAAATACTCCATCCGTTGTTTAATAAACTTTGCGTTTGCATAGTAATCATTATTCATTGGGTAGATTTAATTTAATTTTTAACATAATTATATAAGATAAAATATAGTCAAGTGAGATCTTGTTGGATTTGTCTAATCACATAGATTTAGAATATCAAATTTTTATAATTTTTACTTTTATACAATTTGAGATATTAAGCATTAAAAATGTGTATTAGATTGCGTGAAAATTTTAAAAAAAATGGATGAAGTATTTAAAAAAAATACTTTATCTAAAAATGTTACTCCATTCTAATTGCCACAAAATTATTATTATTATGACATTAAAATTTGAGATATTAAGTATTAAAAATATGTATTGGATTGCGTGAAAACTTAAAAAAATGGAGGAAGTATTTTTTTTTGAAAAAAAGACTTTATCTAAAAATGTTACTCCATTCTAATTGACACAAAATTATTATTATTATGACATTGAAATAGGAGCCATAATTGTTGGAATTTAGGAAGCCATTCTAATTGCCACAAAAATTATTACTATTATTTTTGGATTGAGGAAATTATTATTATTATTATTATTATTATTATTATTATTATTATTATTATTATTATTATTAGCTTATCCAAAAAAATGTTACTTTATTTAAGTCTTTCTTGTAAAATTGAACTAGGAGCCATAATTGTTGGGTCTAGTTATGGTACGATTGAACAAATTCGCAGCACATCAATGCGAAAATTTGGAGCGTTGATTTCAAATCCAAGGGTTGTAAATAGAAAATGGTAAAGTTGTCCAACAAAATATGTAACGGAACATATATAACTCTATATTTAGTATGTTATCAATCTAATATTTGGTAAATCATATCAAATATTTGGTAATCTATATATATGATAAAGAATATTTATTAAATAATATAATAAATTTATTACATATAGCATTTCAACGATGTTACCAAAAATAATTTTGTGATCCTATAAAAAATGTTCCAGCGTTTCAACGTTGAAGAATTCAGCGATACTACCTTGAATAATTCAGCGACACAATCAAATACAATTCAGCGATGTTACCAATATTACTTCAGTAATGCTACCAAAAAATATTTCAGTGGCCTTACCTAAAAGAATTCAGCCACTACACCAAGAAGCGATATTACAAAAAATAATTCAGTGATGCTACAAAAAAAATATTTCAGTGAGCATACCTAAAAGAATTCAGCGACTACACCAAGAAGAATTCAGCGACACTATCAAGAACAATTCAGCGATGCTACCATATACAATTCAGCGATGCTACCATATACAATTCAGCGATGCCACAAAAAACAATTCAGCGACGTTTTCATGAACAATTCAACGACGTTTTCATCAACAATTCAAGACTCAGCTACGAACATTTTAGGTACGTTTTCATGAACAGTTCAAATATATATATAATATATATATGTATATATATTGCAGCATAATTAAGTAAATTGGAGTTTATGTAAGATCGATTAATGATGTTGAAATGTGTAGAGAAAAAGTAGAATAAACGTAGATGGAATAAACGATCAATTATTTGTTACCAAAATTAAATCTAACAAATTTACTATTTTAACATTCAAGTTAATCTCAACCATCAATTTACAAATTGAATCAACGGACTTGATGCACCGCAGTGCATCAAGTCAAAATGGGCATCACACCCTAACTAAAGTGATAATTGTTGGTATGCAAGAAGAAGATAAAGAGCGAGAATTGGAAAAAACAGGAAAAAAAAAATTAATTCAAACCAAAACATAGCTGGGGTCATCCAAAAAGACATTATTAGAATGGCGGAGGACATGGTTAAGGCAGGCAACGGTGGTGATTCAAATCGGAGGCAGGCCAGACTCATTAAATGGAACCATATGGAAGCTGCTAATGCGTGGATGGTAGTGCACTGGGAACCTCAGGCCGTGCTGGGTACGGATTTGTTATTCGCAACAACGAAGGATTATGGATGGGAGGGGGTTGTGGCTCTCTTGCCAATAAGTCTATTGAAGTTGCTGAAATCATCGCCATTACTAAAGGCCTGGAATTTGCAGCAGAGAGTGGCCTGACGGAAGTAACCTGCTACTCGGATTCTATGCTAGCCCTTGCGGCCATCGAGTCCACTAATCGGTTCCATCAGCTAGCGGCCTTTCTTCAGCAGGCGAGGGATGTCCGGGACTCCTTCAAAGAATGTCGACTATTTCATGTCCACCGGGAGGGCAACACAGTTACGGACAGGTTGGCCAAGCATGGCGCCGCCTTGGAGGACTTCTTCACATCATGGGCGTTCCCGCCGGATTTTGTGAAGGAAGAGTTGGCATCGGACGCGGCTGGAGGAGGCTCTTTCAGGCTGTAGTTTGATGGCCGCCTGGCCTTGTAGTTTAGTTTCTGTTTCATCTTCTCTTTTCCCTCCACTCTCTTTTGTTTCCTTATTTTTCCCCTTTGTTAGCTGGCCTTATGGCTCTTCCAGGAAAAAAAAAACTTGAAATATTTAAAAATTACTATATTAATATTAAATACTTATAAAAAAGCCAATTATAATTCTCCCTTATTTATACGTAATTTTTTTTTCGCTATGCTCCCTTATTTATAATTTGGATTTTATTTATTTTCTTTTCATTTTTTAAAAAAATGTATTTCGGACTTCTGGTATGATCCGAATTTCAAATATCTGCATTAGTTCAGATGGATTTTTAATAGGAAAACCAAATTTAATGTTAGTACAAATTAAACCCGTTCACCTCTAGACTCTAGTTAAGAGGCTAATACACAATTTAGCGCAAGCAGTATTTAATACCGATACATCATGTCATATTCATACGTGATGTTAAATTAAAATATCTTTATAGCAGGATAGATTATAAAAATGGCGGGAACACGATAAACCTTTCCCCCAGGGGCGGACGTACGTACCGGGGCACGAGACACCGCTTAAATTTGTGTTGTAAGGTAAAAAATATTTATGCTTAGTTTAGTGCATCCGCTTAAATTTTTGTGGGGACCCCAAAACTTGTGAAATCTGATTTGAGAAATCGAATAGGTGATGATTTTTTGATCAACGATTCTCTTAATTTGTGCTATAGAGAAAGAAACTCTCCTCAATGTTATGAATGAAACGGTTATTAGTCGATTCCAAAGTATGAAAGATCGTATAGAGTATTTATAAGAGTTAGTATATTTTAATTGTTATATTTAATATATTTAAATTTAAATATTATATTTAATATATTTAAATTTAAATTTAAATTTAAATTATTATTTTTGTGACCCACTTAAATTTTTTTCTAGATCCGCCAGTGCAGTTCCCCAAATCCCCTTCTTCATTGGTAGGGATCGTGCTGCTTTCAATCTGGTTTTGAAATCATCCTATTTGTCTGATCTACGCTTGTTCTGCTACGGTAAGCGCTCGCCTAAGACATTTGGCAGGATGTACCGCAATAGCCAATTCGATGGTAACGCTGCCTTCTCCGGCGGCGGTTTCATGCCTTCTCAAGCTACCCAAACTGCCGATCAATCATTTGCTCCTGCTAAGGTCTGCGCTTTTCCGATACTATATGTATTTTTTCTTCTTTCCGCCGTTTGGAGGTTACGTGCCTTGCTCGATTTCTTGCTTCCGTGAAACCCTAAATTCCCCATAATTTAACCCTCTTCGAATTTGCGTCCTAATATTTTTGGTTGTTCTGCTGAAGTAGCTTGAAAATGTGTAACAATAATCGTTTTGCCTCCCTGGATTTATGCAGAGTCGTGAGTCCCAGACTTTACTCCCATTAACTGTGAAGCAAATAAACGATGCTTTTATGTCGAGTGATGACAAATCGAACTTCTTAGTTGATGGCGTCGATGTGAACAACGTCGGTATTCATTTTATTTATTTGGTTTTATCTTGTTATAACGAATTGCAATGGGTTATTAATCACATTGTTATCTTCTGATTTCGATTATTTGCTGCGGCTCTGAAAAATCTTGTGCAGGTGAAATTGGTCGGCATGTTATTTGAGAAAACTGAAAGGGTGACTGCTGTTTCGTTTGTGCTTGATGATGGGACTGGTCGTATTGATTGCCATAGATGGTAACTTTTGTTCCGTCTCTATATCTCTGTCTTCTTTGTCCCTTAATTTGGATAATTTGTTTGCCACTGCAATTTTTGTGCTTGATGAAAGTTCGTTTGAGTTTGTGTTTTAGTCTGGCTTATTTGCCTATCTTTTTGCTATTTAGGGTTAATGAAGCGGTTGATACCAGGGAAATGGAGCTACTATTGTAATGTTCTTTGGTGTTAGATTTTCATATTCTATTGTTTGTTTTATACTCTGTTTTCTAACTTGCTTCCATATGCTTCTTGTTTAGAAATGGCATGTATGTAAAAGTTCATGGGCATTTAAAGGGATTTCAAGGCAAAAAACAGTTGATGGTGTACTCTGTAAGGTATGTATGTTCATGATTTTCGTGTTTTCAATTTATCATGTTTTGCTACATATTTTATGAAGCATAACAATATCATTCCATATGCAATTCTGTATGATGTAACATTCCATTTATATCTTTGACATGTAACAAAAATTCTGAGACGTGTGTTTTCTATTGGAAAGCTATGTATGGTGAGGGGTTGCAGATCCATAGTATAGGTAGTTTGCAAAGGTGGAAGACCAATCGAACAAATGTCAAGATGAAAATGCTGTGGTATCTGTTTCCAATTCGTCTGCTGTACCAACGTTTGTTTTGCAGAAGCAATTTGTAAATTGTAATGACCAGATGTATGAAAATGCAGAATTTGATGCACTTGGAAATTGGAACATATTTAGTCAACACTTGATGACTTGTTAATTACTCCTCGAACAGAATTGAATTGAAGTCCACCTTTTGTCCTAACTGGCACGTGTAACTTTGCGCAATGTTCACATTTTCGATAAAGTTGCACCCAGTAGACCTCTCTAGTGCTCAAACATCTTTCTCCTGATTCTGAGGCTCTAGACTTAACCAGTCTCAAATCTCAACACCAGAACACAAATACAGAAATTATATAAATCTTTTACGTATTAGTGTAAATGATTACTATGGTCTATGATATGAGGATGATTACCATTATGTTCTCTTAAGTTGTTCCTGTATAATTTATCCTTTCCAGTCCCTCACTTTCTTTCTGCCGCATGGAGTCCAGCACACATGATTTATTGTGTGTCTTTAGGTATTAGAATTTCTCAATTTGCTTGAAGAGCCAACAGATCACAAAAGGGGGATTATGTGCCAGAAAGCTAGAATAACTTGTAGTACTATATACAGTTCCATTCTTACGGAAATGACTACTATTGATGGTCAAGTTGATTGCTAACTATGTAGTATAACATTAGTGCCGCTGTTATTAAGTTAATGGTTCCCATAGTTTGTGTGCTGGAATATTATGCTGATTTATGATTCCTTGCATAAAGCTTCCAACAATTTCATTCTAATCTCTATTGTTCTTTCCGAAATGGAGTTTACATTCCTCAGAAGGTTGTTAGCAGTCATCTTAAACCATTCATGGCTGAAGGAGCGAATTTGAACTCTTATCTCCCTTGATTTTCCTCTCATATAATGTATCTGGAGATTTTAGCATCATGTTAACAAATATCGATGTATGTTTTCTGGACTATTTTTGTCCTATCCATTTAAGGTTTAATCCATGCTGTTACTACCAGGCCTATCACAGATTATAATGAGATTCCAAATCATTTCGCTGAATGTATTTATGTCCACTGCTACAATACCAGGCAACGGGTAAGCTATGGCCTGGCTAAATTTAAATGTTTTATGCAGTGATCATAACGTGACTATGGTTATATTTATCTTCTCTTCAGGATGCTGGACAAGTTCCTGGTCATATACCAAATTCATCAGTTAACACCCCTTCAAAAGGCTTTCAGTCAAACCCTTCAAATCAGGTGACCTATATGATGTTCTTTGATTAAGTATTAATGCACTTGCCATTTACTCCAGGAGATCTTTGATATATTTTCACTTTTCAGTTTTCTGTACAATATGACATGGATGGAGTAAAGGGCATTGATAAAATGGTTCTAAACTATTTGCAGCAGCCATCATGCATGTAAGTTTTATGGCACAAAACTTTTATTTCATTTGTAATCTTCTTTAATATAACTGGGGAAGGGCAAGCGATGCTTGCAACACACACACACACACATTTGCGGAATCAATGAGCAAAAATAACAAATTATTGGCCACATGAGGCAGAAGATAATCTAAAAAGTTTCATATACTAAACTGGCAATATATACATTTCAGATAAAAAATCATAAAAATCTGTGATATAAAGCTATGATTGAAGTTAAGGCGAGCCTTCTAGTTCTCTCTGTTCTTTGGTAAATCACAAAATGGTCATATCTCCGGCATAACTTCTTTAATAGATCACTGTGAAGAAACTAAGAAACATGATTGGATGAGAACAAGCTTGATGCTATTACTTAACGTGGGGTGTGAAAGGTGTACTGGTGTGGGTATTTGCTTACTGCATTTTTTGCTGGTTGAGCAGGAAAGTGTCCCAAAAGTTTGTTGGCACTTGGTCAGGTGCATAATGAATTTGTTCTGCTAGGAAGATGATGCACACCATTTCAAATATTCTTGATAATCTTTGATGTAATAGTTGGTTTCTTGGTTGATTCAAATGTTTTTTAGTCTCTGCAAGCTGTTATATGTTCCTAACCAACTTCCTAATGGTGCTTGTTCATGATGGTCTTGTAACACTTCTATCTTGTGGCATAAGCTTCTATTGTTGCAATATCCCCATGTGGATATGTTCAGATATAATTGCCATTTTAAAAGAAAAATAGTGTCTATAAATAAATGTCATTTTTATAAATTTCGAGTAAAATTATGCATGTTTTTACTCTTACCTTTACTTATTGTTATACGGCTACCCTATAAATGAAATTATGTAATGTATTTTTAATAATCCATCGTAATATGCATACAACACATATTTGTGAAGGGAGTAAGTAAGGGTATGTTTGATGATTGCTGCAGACAGATAACACATACCAAGATGTGATGCAATGCCAGTTCCATTTCCCTTTTTCTTTGAAATTATTAATCATACTCAACAATTATAATTATTATTATTATTATGAATAATGAATACGAGTCTGATTGTACTTCTTCCTGCTGCAATTATTGTGCCTGTATTTTTTATGCAATTTTGATTAATGGTCTGGACCTTCACCAGCCATTCTGAAAATATGCTGCTTGTATTTTATGAACTTATTGAAGTGTGTACTTTGGATGCTGCAGTTCTCGAGAAAAAGGAGTCCATCGTAATGAACTTGCTCAACAACTAAATCTGGCTGATCAGCAGATTTCGTAAGCCCCCCCTGCCCTACTTCCACAATCTGTTGCATGGATAATTCAAAATTATTGATCAACTTATTCATTCCCTGTTTTACAGACAAGCTATTGACGCTCTTGAATCAGAAGGTCTAATTTATTCAACTATCGATGAAAACCACTACAAGTCCACTGCCAATGGTTAAATCACAATAAGGATAATCATAGCAATACTCTCATCTCATGGTTCAACTTCCTTGTCAGTACTGTATATCAACATTTCCTATGACGAGCTTTTATCCTCTTGTGTACTAAGCCCGAATCCACACATTTAGTTTGCTCTAGAATAGACTGCTAATTAAGCTTTTGCCAAGCAAGTAGTAAAAATTTGAATTTGGTATTTGTCCTTGAAAATTTGATCATACAAAAATGTGATTCCAAAATATCACATTCTGAATTCTGTCCGCAGATTTAGTTCAATCAAGTAGTCGAACATGGAGTAACCATACTATCAAAACCTCAGTTCCCAACGCAGATGTTTTGCTCTTTGATGGAAAAATTAGTTGGAAGCATGTCTTTTATTAGTTTCCGCCACTTTTCTTATTGTCTTACTCTATTGAACGCATTTCACTTTCGATTTTTTCATCCTCATTTGTAGATAAAAATAAAAATTATTTTGCAACTGTTTATCTTCTTTTTTTTTTTTTTTTCGATACGCTAAGACAAAGTAGTATAAGAACCAAAATGGCAGCTAAGCCGGCTGAAGAGTCAAATAATAGTAACAGCTAGCTGGACCTCCTCCTTGTTCCATAGCAGTTCTTGTCTTTAGATACATTAGTGGTTTCACTTTTAATTTAAACATAAAATATTTAAAAAAAATAAAAAATTGTTTTTTTCTTTTATTTAGCTAAACAGCCTATACATGCTATGAAAAATTTGTTAATACAGAGTACGTAATAAGGAAGTGAATAAACACTACCCCATAAACCAAAGTAGAAGGGCCTAGCTAGCTAGCTACTTCACAATTATTCTATCCAAATATGAAAATTAAGATACTATCACCATGTTTCGAATCCGTTTTACTACCATTTCTGATCGTCATTTTTTTAGCAAAATTTACCCACATTTTAAACACAAAGATTTTTTTTTTTAATAAAAAAATTAATATAATCACACAATCTACAATAACGAACTAATATTTTTTCCCCTTTATATTTATACTCAAGTTTTTTTTTTCCCCCCTAACTAAAACAACTACAAATAATTTAAAATGATAGTAGTACATTAAACATTCCCCCAATATTTTTATTTGTTTGACTTTATTAAAGCCAAAAATATACTACTGCTTACGTAGATGCATTATTTAGTACAAATAGATGAGCAGCGCAGCAGCCACTCGCTGTTTGATGGCCTCCTCCATCACCAAAAACGAATCAGATATTATTCTACTGTTAGAAAAGATTCCAAATGCATCATTTAATTACTATTATATCACTAGAATAATAACCACTATTTCATTTTTTTTGGTGCCCCCCCCCCCCCCCCCCCACCCCCCAATTGGAATAACAATATAACATTTTCTTTTATTTTTATATATATATATGTATATATATATATATTTGTTCCAATTTACTAACTTTAAATCCCACTTTGGACTTGGCAGTGTGTCTTCCACTTTCTCAGGGTTGGGATGCTGCCACGTGTCGCGCATTGGTGCCGATTTCCTATTCATAGAGACCACACTCCACCATGTACTTGCATTAATCAACCGCAGAACTTAATTACTTTTTGCATATTCCAACCTGCACACAAAGAGGGTCAAATTAAAAAAGATCCAAAATATAAAAAAAAAAAGGTTAAAAATGCCTTTCCAATAATTATTATTAATTTTTAAGAGCCGAAGCCAGCTAAAAAAAAGGGAAAAAAGGAAAAAATAAAACGAAAACAAAGATAGGGGAAAAAAACACTAGAGTCTGGGGAACTACACCGCCGTCAAGTTCCAAGTACTAAGTGGAATTATTAGTTAGTTTATTTGTTCAAATTATTAATTATACAAATATAATTTTTCATAAATAAAATAAATCCCTAAATAAGAATAATTTTGAATCTAAGAAATATTATTTAACAAAGTAATCGAATCATTGATTAACATTTCCTACTTGACTTAATTGGTTATATAGCTCTAATCATTTAAGAAGTATTCCGAATTTCAACTCTTATGAATACAATAAATTAGTTTGAGATAGTTCTTTTTTAAACATATTCATACCTCAAATTGATACATTTTAAATCAACTTGAAAAGACTTTATTTATTATTAAATGTTTTTTATTCGTAAGTCGCTAATAATGAATGCGCAAATACACAAAACTACTTACAATATATAGAATGGAGAGTTGGAGGCAATATAGACAAAAAATATGCCAAAGTTTTGAGAGAGTGAGGGAGGAGTTGGACCACTAGATTTTGCCCATAATGTGAGGATTTTTGGGTCCCCCAATTCATCTCTAGAAATCTAATAATAAACTTAATTAATTGCATTTTGATGTGTATAATGGTTAGGGATAATTAATATACAAACATTTTTTGGGCTTTTGTACCACTTTAATTTGATCTTGACCTTGCATTGCAAGTGCATGTGTAAAAAGTAATTTTTAACTAATAAAGTTACTAGGAAAAAGTTAAAACAATAAAAGAAAAACAAGCTATAATGCATATATATATGGTTTAGTGTCTTAGTGAAGAAATCGACAAACGAACTTTGGATAACTTAGCTAATGAGACAATATAATTGAGTAGTCATCAATTAATATTTTCATATTGGTGTGTGATGACTTTAATTACTTTATTAAAATTTATATATTGACGAAATTGAAAGTGGCCACTCGATCGAGCTAGCAGATAATACCATGCAAACTAACTTTGCCAAAAGGGAAATATGTCCTATAATTAAATTAATTGGGAATTTGAGTTGTGATTTCTTAGCACTTACGAATTAGAAATTTTGCATAAAACAAAAAAATCAAAAATATTGACGCACAATTCAATACAATATAATGCAATTTTATCTCCACATCTCATTGTATACGTCATATTATCAATAATTACTTTTATTTTCCCCAACCCATATCCATTCTCCTATTCTATTTATACTACCTCGGTTATTTTTTAATTGCTTCATTTCAATTACTGTTTTCAACTAACTGATTTTGGATGATTTTATATAATTCGTTACAAGGCTAAATAAAAAACGGTAAAGTAATAACGAAAGTAGAGATTACAAACTACAAAACTCATGTTAGACTTACCTTCAAAATCATTCTCTAACCTAACCAAATAAAACTCGAAAATCAACTAGTTGAAAACAGTGATTGGAATGGGACAATTAAAAAAGAATAATACATCAACACATTCGCCTTTTAACACGTGTACCCAAAAGTAAAAATATACTGTAAATTCATTTTAATACTATCATAGTATTATAGGCATTTATGTTATTATATCGTCGCACTAGTTATATTACACTTAACAAATTAACTAGAAAGTATGTCTGAATTAATATAAATATATTTCTTCAACTTATATAATACTCCATCATTTAGTTGAATTATATATTATCAATACAGTTGAATTACATTTCAACAATATTGTGAAACGTATATAAATGAATAAAATTATGTACACGAAACTATAAATTGACCTTTAATATTGAATTTTAATGGCTAAATTTAACGGTGTACGGTAAAAAGTAAGAGGAAAAAAAAACCCATCTTATAAGACCATAATTGAAAAACTATAAATATGAAAGAAAATAAATATGGAGACTAACAAATAAAACTGAAAAGTGATTTTTCTGAAATAACCTATAGAGACTCCGATATCCATATATGTGTTCATATCAAGTGTTTCATTCATGTATAAATTTTGTTTGATATCATTGAATATTTAGCAATCTATATATTAATAAAAGCATTAGTGAACAACCTATGCTATATTTAGTGTGGTGTCTCCATTTTAAATTTCCAATTTTTATACATTTTTGCATTTTTTAATTTATTAATTTTAGATTTTCTCATTTATTTATTTATTTATTTATTCAATTTAAAAATATATTGAATTTCCAATTTATATGGAAATCCCACAATATTGTTCACTTTTAAAAAGATTTGAAAGATTGAAATTTGAACTTTAAAAAGATTTGAAAGAATTGAAATTTAAACTTTAAAAAGATTTGAAAGATTTTGAATTTTAAATTTATATAGAATTTCCAATTCCAATTTATATATATTATATATAAATAATATGTACTTATATCATTCTAATTGTATATAAATACTTCTTCCGTATTCAAATATTTTTTACGGACACACTTTTCACACAGTTCAGTGTACATTTTAAATCATTAATAACTCAAGTTCAGTATAAGTAAAAAGTTTAAAAGTTCGATATTTAAAAACTACACGACGAGACGAATCTAACAAGATCTCAATTGTCTATATTTTAAATTGTATAATTATGATAAAACTTTAAGTGAAAGTCTGTATGTAAATAGTAGCACATTTACAAAGGTCAATAACATTTGAATACGGAGGTAGTTATATGAAACTTATTTATATATTTTATTGTATTAAAATTATACAAAACACTTTTAATTATCAAGGAAATTGAGAAAATTCATATTATGTGAATAATTGGTTTACAATAAATTAACTATTTCCGTAAAAGTATTATAAATAAAATAATGGGTGTATAAATAATTAAATATATCCATTATTAAATAAAGAATGAAAATAAAATTTATTTAATCTATTTTTAAGGAAGAATTCATTAATCCGTGTTTTAACAGATTTACAATTGACTTAAGAACAAATTAAAAATCTAGCTTTGTTAAAAATTGAAAAGCTAATTGTTGCAGCTCAATAAATTTGAAACTTTTTTCTGGAATGCCGGCACCAGATTAAGTTTTAACGTCTGACACAGATAATCTACTAATAATATAAGAGTCATATTATACTAAGGAAAAAATGATGACAGATCATATTAAACTATTACTTTTGTTGATTGATGAGCAAAGAATATGTATAATAAGATAATGTCTGCAGTTGATAGTGGTGAGAGTTTATTCTTTTTTCTTTACGTGGTGGAACTGGCAATACATTTTTCTGGCAACCATTATGTTCAGTCCTTCGTGGAGGCGTGATATTATATTGCTTGTAGCATCCATTGGAATAGCATCACTACTTCCAAGAGGTAGAACTGCACATTCTAGATTTGGTATTCCATTAGATTGTGATGAGAATTCTAACTAAAAAAAAATTACTCCAGAAAATGATTTAATCTATCTTCTAATTAAAACAAACCTCATTCTTCGGGATGAAAATTCTTGATTGGTGTAATGATTATGAGCCCATCTGATTTAATCAAATTTCCTATTGGATTTCAGAGGAGAAAATTCTCACTCGCAGTTTGTTTTGCTATGACTATAAATAGAAGTCAATGTCAATCTTTAAAATATTGAACTCTACCTTCCAGAAACAGTTTTTTTAAGGGACTCGAAGCATTAATATGTAATTAAGATGGATTAACTCAAGATAAAATAAAAAATGTTGTCTACACTGAAATTTATATATCCCAAAAAAATACAAAATGGATACTTCATGTAGGTGATGGTAATTAGTAAAACTGGTATTGATCTGGAGATGTACAATCCGGTGTGACATTTCAAGATGATATTCTTATGAACTCTACGGGTCGACAGTTGTTGAGATTATATATATAAATATAAATTGTACCACTTCAAATCCATACATTTTTAAAGATGTTGCTAGAGTAGCCCCTATCAATGATATATTGACACGATCAATGATTACATTATGGAACATATGTCTGCACATGAAAAGATATATCTCACTTCTAACAATATTTGTTAAGATGATGAAAGTATATAAAATGACGATGGAATATATTCATCGGAATATCAAAGTACAATCAAGCTTTCAAGATTACCGAATCATGAAATAAAGTTGAATGAGGGCTGCATAGTCATGCTTCTTAGTAATATGGATCTATCAAATATATTATGAATGGCCCTGGTTTACGGTCAGATGAACGAACTGCCGGGGGCTCGTATGAGAGTTGGGTTGACTGCCCTAACGATGAAGCACGTTGATAGTAAACAAGAAGCGGAACCATAAAATTAAGGCTAAATAATTTTGGAAAACCATGAAAGTAGAAAATTTTTGATAGAATGATTATAAGCGCGTCACATTTAACCAAATTCTCATTCGATTTTAAAGGATAAAATTCTCACTTTGTTTTACTATGATTATAAACAAAAGTAAATGCCAATCTTTAAAGAAGGTTGAACTCTATTTTCAAAACCAATTTTTAGCTTTGATCAATTATATGTTGTGATATCTCGTGTCACTGGCAAGAGGGGAATCAAAGTATTAATATTTAATTAAGATGGATTAACTCAAGATACTATAAGAAATATTGTTTACAATGAAATATATATATGATAAAAATTTTACAATATGGAAACTTGATGTGGGTGATGGTAAAACCAGTATTGATCTTGAATATGTAGTCAGATGTGACATTTCCGGAGAATATTTTTATACGGAGTATAAGTATTTTTTTAGAGTAAATATACATATATAAACTGCACCACTTCAAATATAGACATTTTTAAAGATATGTGCTATACTAGCCCCTTCCAATGAGATGTGTTGATACAATTAATGATTATATCATGGAATGTCTGTCTGCAAAAGAAAATGTATATCCGAGTTCTAAAAATATTTGTCAAGAGGATGAAAGCATGGATAATGACGATGAAATATTTTCATCAAAATATCTAAACACGATCAAGTATGCTGGACTACCGAATCATAAAATAAAGTTGAACGAGGGTTGTATAGTCATTCTTCTTAGGTATATTGATCCATCAAATAAATTATGCAATGGAAGCGGGTTGAAGTAACCAAGATGCGGAACCATATAATTTTGGTTAAACTAATTTTGGGAAACCATGAAAGTATAAAATTCTTGATTGATAGAATGATTATGAGCCTGTCTGATTTAACCAAATTCTCTATTCAATTTAGATGAGACAATTCCCATTCGCAGTTTGTTTTGCTATGAATATAAAGAAAAGTCCATGTCAATCATTAAAGAAGGTTGAACTCTATTTTCCAAAACCAGTTTTTAGCAATAAACAGTTATATGTTGTGATATCTCGTGTCACTATCCAGATGAGACTCAGAGTATTAATATTTAGTTAAGATGAATTAACTCAAGATACTACAAGAAACATAGTTAACAGTTGAATTTTCAGCAAATTGTAAGAAAAATTTTCATATCATGCTTAATACTTATTTAAATTTATTTAATTTAAAATAAAATAAAATATAATTTTAATATTTATTTTTATTGATCTACTAGGTTTGTACGGGACAAACCACAAGAAGGCGGTTAATATGATTTCTCTATTAGTTTAAAAATAACTAAATTATAATTATAATATATTCTCTATTAGTTTCATATGAATAAGTATATATATTATTTATAAAATATATAAATATACCCGTCAAGTCTCGACGGGTTACTTACTAGTATATATATATATATATTTATTATATTATTCAATTACATATTGTTTAGTGTCAAGCAAAAAAAATTACATATTGTTTAGTTAGTTAATTTCAAACAAAGCTCGTCAGTTAAAATAAAAATTAAGTAAAAAATTTCGGGGTGCCTGTCCTCGGATCTAAAATCGGTATAGCTTACAAAAATTTTGCTCGAAGGTAATGAAAAAAAAAACCGTCGTCGCCTAAAACTTTATCGCCTACATGATTTTGTCGCTTTGTACGTAGCCTCGTACTCAAGCAGACAACGAATATGGCGATAAAATACTTTTCATCACCTTCATGCAGAAATTTTTGTAGTAGTCTTATATAGAAACCCTCACTTTTAATTCCAATTCTAGGGCTGGGTTTAGGAGAAAATGCGAGTGTTTAATATTTAACTTTAAAAATATTAACTAAAACCAATTTAAATACCTATCATTATTAAATATTTATTTTAGGAATATCTAAATTTTAACTTCTAAACTTTAAATTCTAAACGTTTTAATCTCCCAAACTTTTAGCTTTTCAAATTCCAACATCTAAACTCTAAAACCAAAGATCATTAATAAAAACTATATCAATTCAAAACTATTTTTTTATTATTAACTCCAAATTTTCAACTGAAGATTATGCTCCTCAACTCCAAATTTTCAACTTTAATTATTTCGTAACTGTACTTAATGATCGACTAAACCTAAGAAACCAATCTTTATCCTTATCCATGTTTTTTGGGGCAAAATTGTCATTCCCATAATGATTTCATATTATTATTATTATTATTACAGGTATTACAGCTAGACCTAATTTTACAGATTTCCATTTGCCTTTTCACATAAAACCTACCAACCAACCACTATGTAATATGTATAATCCAATTAGTTGAAAACTTCTCTGCTGCAGTATATAAATTATACATGTAGTGGGTGTACTATACAATGTGGGCGTAATTACACAAATCGAAATGTTGCACCGCGATCAGATTCGACAATGACAATCAACACAACAATCAATTTTAAATAGACATTCCCAAAACAACCTTAAAAAACCTACATGTAGAGTATATAGTTATTGGGTTTATCGTGTTCTTTTTAGTACCAATGTTTAGATGTATAAGAGCTCAACAAAAAAAATCTAAACGCATCGAATGCATTGTAGTAATTTATGTTTTTAGGGCAAAACCACATAAATGAAAAATTTGAACCCCGGTCTTAAACATGTATGCAAAGAACAGTGTAAGAACAGATCAGCTTCCCAGAAATATGGGGACCAATCTCTTTCACCAATGTAATGATATTTATGCACTATCTTGTTTACAGTAATTAATAAAGACCTCCACGCCACATGTACTCCACTTGGAACTCACACTATACTATACTAGTGGTATATGTATATTAGTATGTGTATGTATTTCATTTATTTGTATTTCATTTATCTATATATATATATATTTATTGCGCTTCTTTCATTTTCTTTTTTAATCCTTTTTACATTAATCTCTGTGAGCTCATATATATCACATAAAGTTACAAGTCAGTGTCTCTACCAAATGTTTTTGTCATTGTATTTTTGGACACCAGCTCATTTATTTGATTCAATTTGTTCTCAGTGATATGATTCAATATTTTTTATTCTTATTTATTTATTTTTGTTTTAATGGCATATCATAATATCACTGAAACAAGAAGATAATCTAAACTATTTAGCTTCATTCTTAACTATATTAATTGATCCAAACAAAACCATACTTAAAAATATACATATATATAGTGAAGAACAGTTATGACCTCACACTTTTTCAATTACACAAACTACAATCCAGCATTACACCCTTCCATGTGGGGCAGAAAAAAATCAATTTAAATACTGTAATAATAACCCACTAGGGTCATTTTGAAACTCTAGTCCACAAGCTTTTGTTTTTTCTCCTTATTCCAATTTCCTATTTCAATTATATTTCAATAATATCTCTTTCCCCTCTGGTATATCATCTTTTTATATTGTCAATGGAAATAATAGAGGCAGAGAGAGATAGAGAGAGAGAGAGCACAACAAATGCTACAAACATGCACTAAATTAAAAAAAAGCTACACATGGGGTACCGATCAGAACCAACAATCAATTTTTAAATACTAGTACTCCCTCTGTCCCAGGCAAGATGTCTGGTTTGATTTTTTGTCACTGTTCATTGTTTAACTTTGACTCAATATTATTCGAAGTATATGTTTGGAAAAAAATAGTCGAGTTAGATCTTGTTAGAATCGTATAATCATGTAGTTTTATAATATATATTTTAAATAATATTTTGTTGTATATATTTTGAGATATTAACGATTGAAAAAGTGCATTGGATTGTGTGCAGAAATGAAACAAGACATCTTAAATGGGACAGAGGGAGTAATATTTACATAAATCAAACTAATAAGTTTGCATAAAAGATAGATCCCATTGGGTGATTGGCCCCTTCTTGGAGTTCTCGTTATATAGGACCCCCCTCCTCCTAGCCTGTCTCTCTCCCCCCTTTCCCCCCTTCTTTCTCTTTCTCTTTCTCTGTCACTGTTATGGCTGTTTAATCTGTGATACTGATACATACATATTTCTTACCGACACTCTTTTGGAGGTTGCTTTCCTTGTGCAGCAGACAGATATTTCTGCTATTTCAGGTTTCTGGTATGTTGTCTGTACGTCCATCAACTGTCAAAATCCTAGGATTTCTGAATACGTTTTTTTTTCTTCATTTCTTTTCGTGGTCTATTTCTGTGTTGTTCTTCTTCATCTTCGGACAAGATATATATATGTAATATTATTGAGAATATATTTGTTAAATATCTGCAGCTTTTGGTTTGCTCTGGAATTGGTGTGCGAGTACTGTGTTTTCAATGAATGAAGATGATATTTTTCATTAAATTAGTTAATTTTATTGGTTCATGGTCTTCTTTCTGGTTCTAATTATCACTATTATTATCGGAAAGGTTTAAAGAACAAATAATATGGAACGAACTTCTTCAAGGTAAGGACTGATGAATGATGAACGAGGAATTTAATTTTAGCTGGGTATTTCATACATATAAACATGTATACTGTGATTTTTCTATATTTCAATATTTGTGAATTAGGGAATTCTGCCGGCTGTTTAAATAATTAATTAATTAATGTTTAGAGGTTGAATTTTCATTCATTTAATTTGCTGCCTTCTGATAATCGGATAAGGTTCCAACTTTTTTTATCTTTAATTATTAGTTTGGGCTTAATTGGGGCGCTGTTCTGCTTTATTCTATCTTTAATTATTGTCCTTAATGTGTCTTTAAATTTAGTTTTCTTTTTGTTATGCTTCCAAGACTTTTCTCATTTACATTTTTCCTCCTGAAAAAGCATTTTCCCTACCAAAGTAGAACCATCCCTTTTCTTTCAATTCCTTGCTTTTATCCCTCGGTCTAAATTATCGAATCTCATTTTTCATTAAATTAGGGTTTCCACTTTCCAGGTTGAACAAAATTATTGTGTCTGAAAAATTACCATGCACACTGTATTCTTCAAAGAACATCAAGATAATGTTGCCCAGAACTC